>APFE031255539.1:60931-91516 GCA_000404065.3 Pinus taeda | reverse complement strand
CCCCGTGAAAGTCATTGGAAAGCAACTAAAAGAATACTTCGTTATGTTCAAGGTACAGTACAGTTTGGGATTCATTACAGTGCCAAAGCAGCTCCTCTATTAGTTGGTTTCACTGATTCTGATTTGGGCTGGTGACCCTGATGATCGGAAGTCTACTGCCGGTTATGTCTTCACTCTTGGTTCAGGACCTATTACATGGGCTTGTAAGAAACAGGCTGCCATTTCTCTTTCGTCAGCAGAAGCAGAGTATCGTGGTGCCGTGGAAGCTAGTAAGGAAGCCTTGTGGCTTCGTCAGATCCTATCAGAATTTGGCTTTGAGCAGCAGCATCCGACTACACTTTGGTGTGATAATCAAAGTGCCATTCAGCTTTGCAAAGATCCAGTTCAGCATCAGCGTAGCAAACACATTGAACTACACATGCACCTCATCAGAAAGCTCATTCATGACCATGTTCTTGAAGTGCAATATTGTTCAACAGATGATCAGGTTGCAGACATCTTCACAAAGGCTCTCACAGAGGCGAAGTTCACTAAACTTCGATATATGCTTGGAGTTCAGGAAGTTGTCACTAAGGGGGGATAGGCTCTAGTGCCTCCTTCCTTCTCCTATTGTGTCATATTTGTAAATCCTTCAATCCTATCCCAAGTTGTTCTTAAGGGGGGATGTTAGGATATTCCGACACATAGGAAATAGTTTAAGTTCAACTTGGTCTAGTATAGAGTTAGGTATAGAGTTAGGTAAAGTGTGTTTCTTTACCGTTGTACATTTTGTAACTTACAATCCGACGGTCACGATATGTAGTGATCCGACGGTTCATTCTCTCCTCGGTATTACCGACACTTGATCCGTGGCTTGACACCCGATTGGTCCATGAATTCTATTTAAAGCGCATGGAGGGTCATTTGTAGGTTAACCGTGCATGAGAGAAGCTTATGTAAATTTTCATTCTTTTATTAATAAATTGCGTGTAGTAGCCACATTGGCGCAGGTCGTGGACTGTTTCCCTCTCTGAGGGTTTTAACCACGTCAAAATACTGGTGTATTGATCTGTGATCTGTTTGTGAGCGGTGTCCTTTTGGTGTTCTGTCTGAGGAACTTACCCTGTAAATTCCTACATATGAAAGGGGTGAAAGGCTATGGGAAATATGAATGTACTCTTGACCTTGCAAGAGACTTCTTGAAAGACAAGTTGCTATGGCAAGGACAAATATGCCAAGCATGGAGGGTGGGTAAGTTTAACGAGGAGAGAGCGAGGCCCATAAAAGTCATTATGCCTAGATTGGGTGATAAATATATCATTCTAAGCAAGAAACATCTCTTGAGGGGTTCTCGTTTTTTCATAGAGGAAGATTCAACTGTAAAACAACATGAGGAAAGAATGGAGGAAATTTTAAAGGTTAGGGTAGCAAGAGATGAAGGCAAGAGAGTAGGGATTTATAAAGGCAAAGTTGTGATAGTGTGATTTGGACCTCCTTCGAAAACAAAGTAGCAAGATGGTAATAAATAAAATGAAACAAACTCTTCAACGAGAAATCAAAAAGCAACATCACTATCGGAAAGCAGGGACATAGACTCAAATGTGAGTCTTGCATGTCAAAATAAATAGCAATCAAGTCATACCCAGTTTTCCTTAAGATTATTTTGCTGGAACTGCAGAGGCTACCCATGGAGACAAGGACATGGGTTATGACTTATTACAAAAGACAGAGACATAATTTTCCTCATAACAGCTCATGAGCATGACACCTCGATTTTAAGGATACTAGAAGATGGCAATGTGGAACAAGGCAGCAGGGAATGGAAAAGGGGACGGGGTATCATGGTTTTAGTAAGGGAAAAAGAAGGTCGTCTCATTCAGTTAGAAAAAGAAGACTCAAATAAGTAATTCATTTTGGTTTAAAATATCATAAAATGGAAACCACATCAGAATTGCGGCATGCTATTTTGCACGAGAGGTTTCAAAAATCTACAAAGGTAGAGGGCCTGACCACAAAAATCCATTTGCAGCCTTAAAAGCAGATATTGCAACATATGCACAGCTAGGTGAATTCCTTATAGTGGGTGATTTCAACGCTAGGACTGCAAGTGAGCAAGCTAGCATTCTTTGTTGTAAAGATGATTGTGACCCTATTTGTCTTACAAAAGAAAGTAATCATGAGTGGGAAATAATTTTAGAGGACAAGGACTGCAATCTCTTTGGTGAAAAATTGCTTACTCTATGTGGGGCCTTTGATTTATTCATTTGTAATGGCTTGACTAGATGGGCAAATTCCGATAATTTCACTTGCAATACTTACAATGGAGCAAGTGTGGTAGATTATGTAATTTGTTTGCATGGTTTGTGTGAGAACATGGAGGAATTTTTGAATGGAGATCATCTATAGGACTTGAAATGAGATCGCAAACCAATTTATTTATGTTTCTCTTGGATTGGAAAGAAACAATTAGAGTTAAAAATTCAGCATGTCCAACAAAATCTCCCACTGGGCAGAATTTTTTTGACCCGAGAAAATTGTAATACCTTCAAAATGATGCTAGAGAGGCTCTTCGAGAAGGAGAAAATTACAATTCACAATATTCATAGTCATGAATTAACACATTCAATTCAATACACACTTGCAATGTGCAAAAGAGAAAAATTAAGAAGTCTGAAACAAATTGCTTTCAGGTTAATGCATCATTTGACAAGGAATGGAAAAAGGAAAGGAGAATGTGGAAAGAGTTAAACAAGGATAACATAAAACTCAAAGCTCACAAGAAGTTATTAAGCAAGAAAAATGTCAATTTCATGGTTTCAAGGAGGGAATAACTACTCTTCCTTGGGAAAAATACTCCCAAATAATATATAAATTGGAAATAATATTACAACTTCTAAATGGTTTGACTATACAAGAAAACTCTATGAGAAGGTTCCCAAGGTTGACCCTCCCCCCTTAGTCAACATTGATACTGAACTCTTCATGGTACAAGAGGTAGAGATGGGTATCAAGACGTTGGGTGATGGAAAAGCAAAAGACTTAGCTGAACTTCAAGAAAAATATCTAGAGTGGGGCTCAAATATTCTTGCAACTCACATTACAAAAATCTTCAACAACATCATATAGTAAGGGCTCCCGACAGATTGGACAACTAGTCTCACAATACCTCTTTTCAAGAGCTGTGACGTCAATAATCCCTCCAATTATAGAACCATCATGATAAACCCTTTGTTTGCAAATCTACTTGGAAGCATGCTAGAAATCAAAATTAGCAAGTGGGATGAAGAAAGAGATAAGCATGCTAAAGGGAAAGCTGGTTTTAGACCTAAATATTCCATAGTTGATCATTATATAACTTTAAGGCACATCATTGAAAATGTTTGGGAGAAAAAGGAAGAAGTCTTTTGTTGCTTTGTTGATTTTAGAAAAGGTTTGAATTGGTTCCTAGGGATAAGCTTTGGCACAAAATGGAGGAACCTAGGGTTCCTAAACATTTGAGAGTAGCTTTGCATAGGCTGTATGAAGAGGTGAAAGCCAAAATTAGAACTTCAGCAGGCATTTCCAAAAATTTTAGAATCGATATCACGGTTAAGTAGTGTTACCCATTGTCTCCTACCCCTTTTGGTTTATATATCGACAAGTTTGAGGAGTGGATAATTCACAAGGGGATGATGGTATCTATTTGGGAAATTTTGTTATAAGGCTTCTTTTGTATGCAGATGACCTTATCCTCATTGCTAAATCGACTCTTGGTTTGCAAGAGCACTTACTATCCCTTGAGCATTTTTGTAGAAGTGTGGGGATGCAAGTCAATATCAACAAACTGAAAATATTCGTCTTCTCTAAGAAATGAAAACATAAGCAG
Source organism: Pinus taeda (assembly GCA_000404065.3). Taxonomy (NCBI): domain Eukaryota; kingdom Viridiplantae; phylum Streptophyta; class Pinopsida; order Pinales; family Pinaceae; genus Pinus; species Pinus taeda. Next base: position 87,672 of record APFE031255539.1, on the reverse strand, counting down.
CATAAGTTCTACTTTGAAGGAAACATTCTAGAAGAAGTTGCGGATGACATATACCTCATAATTGACTTCAACAAAAATCTAAGCTGAAATGGTTGTAGAAAGAAAAGAACTTTGGGAGCTTGGAAAAAATTTTATGCTTTTCAAGATAGGTGTAGAGAGGTAGAGTTATGGGACTAGAAAACCACTCAAACTCTTTTTGGGCTTCTAGTGATTCCAGTGATTCTATATGGTTGTGAACTATGGACGAGTAGTACATCAGACATGGAGTGGAGACAAATTGAGAAAATTCAGAAGTGTTTGATTACAAACAAATTTAAGATTAAAAGTGTAGTTCTTTATGATACCTTGTTAAGTGAAACATGGACTACTCCTATTGAAGCAATTTCTATGGCGCGAGTCATAAGGTATTTAAAAAAATTTGAGCAAATGGAATAAGGGTAGATGGCCTAAGGCTGTCTTTAATGATAGATAGTGCAAGAGAAAAAAAAACTTGGATGTAGAAAAATAACAAATGGTTTAGTAAATGCGGTATTGGCTTGAATGCATGTCCCATAAAAAACAAAGAGATAAAAGATTTTGTTATGGAAAAGTTCCACAAGAGTACTTGGGATAAATTTCTAGGAAGAAAGAAAAATTACTATATTGAAGTGTTTAATCCCACTCATAGTCATAAACCAAAAGCATATATAGAGGCCAATATCTCTTGGAGAGCCAAAATTCTTATTGCTAAGTTAAGGACTAATTCTCATCTACTCCATTGCGAAACAGGGTGTTGGAAAAGGCCAAAGGAAGTGTGGGAGGAAAGAGTATGCATTTTTTGTTCTTCAAGAAAAGTGGAAATGGAAAAATATTTCATTTTAGAATGTGAGGCCTTCAAAGAGAACAGAAAAAATTATGCAAATATGTTGGCACCTAGCTATTGGGATAATCTATTTAGCGAGGGGTTTGTCAAGAAGATGTGAGCATTTATTTTGAACCTTCACAGAAAAAAGGTTGAATGCATCAAGAAGTTGAAGAAGTAATCTGTCCCATAGACTATCTTTAGCTTCATGGACATTAAAAATAATTTCTTTCGTTCTTTCTTTCTTTCTATATGTATGTAGATATATTATCCTAAGTTTAAGTAGGGGTATCAAATATTTTGTCATAAAAATTAAGCAAACTTACTTGATAGTAACTAAAATCCACAAAAGGGTTTAATTTAATTTTTTTTATTAAAATAAAATTCACTATCTTATTGGTTCCTATCAAAAGAGGATTTTAGCCATTATTAATTTACAAGTAACAAATTTAAGATATAATAATTACCTTTGAAAAATAACTATACATTTTTCAATATTATTAAAAAAAAAAAAACACTTGAAGGTCTTACTATACCTTTTGTACAATACAATGTGATTTTTATAATTGGCTTGGATTTTTTTGCGATAAGTTTTAGATGATTTTTAGATATTTGCACATATTTTCATTATTAAGCTTCATAGGTAAATAACCCAAAATTAAAATTCTTGAGAATAAACTACCAAAAATTAAAATCCTTGAAAGTAATTCATATTGACATAAATAAGGTATTTAGTATCAATTTTTTGCCACCATAATTTAAGAAAGTATTTGCATTAAAAAAGGACATCAACAAGATGTATGTAAGTATACTTAGTAGGAGTTACTGCCAGCATTATTTATGTAAAGTATACTTGAATAAGTAGAAGTAAAAATATTGAATAAGTAGCACTAAAAGTATAAATGTGTAGACTTACTAGTGGTTACTACCCACCAAAATTTATGCAAGCCCTTGCTCTCTAGTAGCCAACAATTTTTTCCATATCATATATATTAATGCAAATTTTCTAAACTTCACTGAGAAAGACTAAACTATCATACATCACTAGTTAATTATAAAAAGGCATTTTTTAACCTTAATAATAATTGAAAAACCACCTTTCCATTATTTTTATTAACAAAACTAATATTTAAATATTACAAATTTATATTTTAATAATAATAAAATACATTAAAATAAACTCAATTCAATAAAACTAATATTTAAACATTAAAAATTTATATTTTAATAAAAAAAAATAAGTTAATAACTCAATTCAATAAATTACATAAAAAATTAAGAGAAATAGTATCTACTCAATGTTCAACAATCCTATATGTCTTAATTATTATTGAAAGCACTAAAATATATAACTTTAACGTCCATACAACATTGACTTACTATATTTTTAGGAAAAACCCTATTTTATTAATTAAAAGTAATATATTTTTTAATATAGAATTACAAAAATTATTTGAAAAATTTACATTTTATTTGCAATATTAAAATTAACACGTGTACAAAGGTTTTAGATTTGAAAAATCCTCTTACAGAACATAGAAATAGTCTATAGTTAAATGAAAAGTTAAATGTCACTTTCGTCACATACTTGCAAAATTTTAATGGTTGTTTCCATTGCAATAAATAAATTCCTGTAGTTTTAATATTATTTTTAAATTATTTTGGTAAAATCTATATAATTTATTTCTAATTTCTTTTTAATATTGGTTTTAATTTGCAATTGGTAAATATTTAAAAGAATTAAATCTCTCTAATATATAAATTTGCAAATAAAATAAAAAAAAGAAACATTGACTTACTACAATAACAAGTTGATTTTCGTATTAAGGAAAATCATTTTTAACGATTAAAAACCATATTGTGTTAAGGAATGACTATGGTGTGGAGGTATTTTGGTCTAGTTTCACCCGGGTTGTGTTTTGTGTGAGGCGGGTTTCTCACTTGGATCTAAAGAAGTGGAGGGTTGTGAGTTTAGGAATTTGGTAGCGGAAGTTGGGTTCTCGTAAATATAATTTTGGTGTGGTGGGAGAAATGCAAATTTAAGACTTTGGCGATAAGTGGTCGAGGAATTCTCCACAATGGAAGTTGGGAAATTGGAGAAGGGTGAAGAATTTTAGATGCTATGACAGAAATTAGATGGTGGCTTTCAAGCTTGGCTCGGGAATTTAGTGTTGGCCTCGATTTGAGCTCTCACGAACTGCCATGATGATATTGTCCTCTCATTTTTACTTTGTAATTCTGAGAAATTTGACTAGTCTTGTTAGCCTAGTTTGCATCAACCCTTTCTCTTTCATGGTGTATATGCTTGTGCTAGGTCTTAGGCCTAGTCTAGTTTGGAGAGAGATATTTGTGTCTAGAATTATTGTAGGTAAGATTAGTATGATGTGGAGATGGTGGTAGGGGGTTGACCTTTGCACATCGTCTAGAATTTATGCATGATGGTGCAATTACAAAAGGCTTGACATTCTGCAAGGTTGTGATTTTGTTGTCTATCTTTTAACCCTAGCAATTGTAGGTTCCTCAAAGTGAAAGAGCACTCCTAATGGGTATACACACAAGGCTTCAAAATATGGTTTCATTTGTTATATATCTTATGACTATTTTTGTATTATACTAGTTCCACCTCTAGTTTCGGGTTGAGTTGGGTTCATCTCTTTTCCTTTCCGTAGTCATGGTCACTTTAGTTATTGTTATAAGTGTCACCTCACCTTGTCCATCATGCCACCTAGACAATGTGTATGCTGTACAAGGTATGGAGGTGGAAACAATCCACTAGGTAAATGAAGGAATCATTTATTCCCTCAAGACTAAGTCACTACATAGTTCAATGTAGTTCCTTAAGTGACTAGGATATAAGTTAGGAAGCTCGAAACTTAGGAAGGACCAGAGAGGAAATCTTTCTAAATTTCTAATACCATGGAGGATATTTCGTGTTGGGTTATGGACTCTCAGCATACCACAAAATGGATAAAACAATATCTCAACTCAATTTCCCTTCATTGGTAGATGAAGAGTCTCTTCAGCTTAGTTTAAACAATAAGTATCTAGAATGATAGAATGTGTTTCCTCATTGGAATACAACAAGAGGATGTCGTAGAACTATTGATTCATTATGGACTGAATTTGGTAAAAAATGGCTCATGTTGAGGGAGACCTCTTTTGCAAGTTAGACACTACTCCTCCTCCTCGATCAAGTGCGACAAATATTTATCCCATCTTTTCATCTGATTCCTAGTGGTTTACATTTTTTATAGCTACTACTAGTTTTATGTTATGTTTTGTAATATCCCACCAACAAGTCTTGCTTGTATTATTGGATGTTTAGGGAGGGGACCAATTTCACATCTCATTTTATGTTATGTACTGTAATAGTTCACCAACACGTATGGGTTGTAGTTTTGGATGCCTATTTGGAGAACAAATTTTGCATCATGTAAGTTGGGTCTAGAAGAAAAATATGAATACCTACTATTTACACGAGTCAACAGAGTCCTTTGGGAATTGATTAGTTCAACTATGTAACTTTTGAGTTTTTCTATTTTTTCAATTATTTTTTTATGAGCAAAAAGACGCATAATTTCATTCATAATTAAATGAAAAAAAATATTTTCTTCATATACACTTATGGAGTGTATTCATGAAAAAAAAGAAAACAACTGCAAAAGAAAGCTTATTAGTGGACACAAGCATTTCACCCAGAAGTTGAGTTGCATAAATACATCACTAATAAGAAGAAATAGTTCCAATATAAAAGCATAACAACAATCTATAAAAAAAAAGTGGTTACTATGTATGTTATATTGAATAAAACACATCCATTACTAAGATAACAATTTTAAAAGCCATCCTTCCAGAGAAAAATGGATGTTGTAAAAAACTAGAGCCTATGTGAAAAGAAAAATCCACTAAAGATAAAAAAGAAGTAGAGGCATGAATCATCAATACCTAATCTTTTCCATTAAATCAAAGCTCTTAAATTCACAAAAAATTAAATATGATATACATATTTTATATTTAAATATTTTGCTTAACATGAACACAACATGCTTTATTTATCATTAAGAAGGTCTAAATTAAATTGTTTCTTTTTCTTTTTATTCTTTTTAAATATGATTTTAGAAATGACTCATTATGGAAGTATCTCTCCAAGTAGTGCCGGGTCTATTTTTATTATTCATATTAAAGTATTTCACCTAAAATATTTTGCTTAATGCATATATTAAAATATTTAATTATCGTCTATTATGAAAATACTTTTTAAATATCATATATCAATTTCATATTAAAAACTAAATTAATCAATATATTCCTATTATTAATAAATATATATATATATATATATAAAGATAGATATATATATATAAAATATGTCAATGTAAAATTATTTTATTGGAGGTAGACATTGAAATATTTTAAAAATATCTATAATATATATAAATTTGATTTTGAAATATATTACTTAACATGGACATTCAAATATTTTATGTAAGATTCTCATTAAAATATTTTTAAAATGTGAAAGAATTACATTTTTTTTCATTTTTAATTATCTCGTTTTTTTATATAGAGTTTATTTTTTTTATATAGAGTTGGTATAATATTATGTTATTAGTCCTTGCTATATTAAGGTGTATTTTGGGGCCAGCAAAAAATTAAATATGATATACATATTTTACATTAAAATATTTTGCTTAATGCATATATTAAAGTATTAAATTATGCTCTTATTAGTGAAATACTTTTTAAATATCATATATCAATTTCATATTAAAAACTAAAAAAAATCATATAAATAATTAGATTATATATAGATATATATAATAAGGCAATGTAAGATTCTTTTATTGGATGTGGACATTCAAATATATATTTTTTTTTTTGACAGTAACGGATAAGTTTATTTAGGGCGGCAAAAAAGTTGCCGCATGCTTTTACATTGCTGAGGAAACAGAGGCTCATATATGTGGAAATCTAAATGGATTTGGAATGATTGCCCATGATCTGGAGGTTTACCAGTCCACCCGATGAGGAACTTCAGCGATTTAGCCATGGTTCTCTTAAGACTGATTGTTGGAGATGTTGAAACATTGCTTGGTGCCAGAGGATTTCCTGGGGCGACTAATGGTCTTGCTGTTCATAAGAGCACCGAATCCATTGAATGCCGAGGAAACCTGAACGTCCACGGTTGCATTGGAGAGACTGCTACTGCTGCAAGGAGCACCATCGTTTTTGGTTTCGCTTAGCTGAGTCTGCTATTCGAAGATGAGAAGTGCAGGATTGAAGATCACGGCCTTCAGGATAGAAATAAAAGTGAAAACCAACGCAGGGACTGAGTTGCTCCCTTGAGGATCTTCAGAGGGCTCTTGGATAGCAGGAACTCGACAGGAAGCAGAGGCCAATGGAAGGGAGACTGATAACAGGCCTGAAACCGCCGATTTTCTTAGCTAGAAGATACTTTGAGGGGAGGTCTCGAAAAACAAGGTAGGAGATCCGGGAAACAGGAACATTAAGGAATGGCGCATGAAGATTCAATCGAGTTGACCACCAGGGATCTCCGAGAACAGAGGGAGCCCAGATTAGCCTCCAGATCAACTTGAGAATTAAGAGTCCTTAAGATATGGAAGAAGGAGATTTTATTGAACTTGGGAAGAAGGAGCCGGATTTTCTTGATGATAGTGGCAAGATGAACCTGATGAGGAGTCTTAGGAAAGAGAAAAGCCTGAATGATGAATCTAGAGTCTCCAAAGACAGAGAGAGATAAGATATTTCTGTTAATCGCCAGGATGAGTCCCTGCCATAGCGCAAGAGCCTCCGCTCTGTTGTTGGTTTTGGTTCCTAGACCCCAATGGAACCGCATTTCCGTGAAGCCACCAGGACTCAGAAGAACTCCACCGCTGCCAGCAACCCCAGGATTTCCTTTGGAGGCCCCGTTGAAGAATAAACAATGATCTTCCAGGGCCGATATCCACTTCATGAACTCTAATTCTTCCAGCCGAATCTCCCAGTTGGCTTGGCCGAGAGCAGGGGGAATAGGCCTTTCCTTCAGATTTGGGATCAAATCTTTGAGCCATTGCTCCTCCTCTTTGGTCAAACTTATATCATTCCTTAACGAAGTATTGGCTTCCAAAGCCTCGCCTAACAATGCTTTTATTTTAGAAATAACTCTTACAGTATTGCAACTTTCTTCTCGAAAAATTCTGTTATTTCTTTCCAACCACAGTTTCGAACAGGTAAATTTAGGAATCCACATCCAGCTTGTTTTAAGAAGACTTTTTTTATTAAAGCTGAAGGGAGAAGAGCTGGCCCAAGTGCGGAACAGAGAAGGGATACTATCCGGAAAATCGAAGTTGGCTGGGTCTAACATCAAAGCTCCCGTCCAGACTTCTTGAGCAAAGGGACAGAGCAGTAACAGGTGACTGACAGTTTCAACATTAGATAAACAAAGAGGACATCTGGAAGGCCCTTCCATCCCTCGTCTTCGCAAGTTGCCTCTGGTGAGAATGCTTTGTTGTGTAACTGTCCAACAGAAGAAGTCGATTTTAGGGGGAGAAGGAAAGTCCCATATAAATTTCCATTGAGCTGGATTGGGCGGAGCATGTGGAACAGCAGTGAGTCTTTTGTAACCTTCGGAAACAGTATAAGAGCCGGAGAGAGAGCCCAAACCTCTTTTGTCTTTAGTAGTGGCCTTAGAAGGAGATTTGCCTTGGAGCAGATCTAACAATAGAGAAGCTTCCCCCTGCAGCATAATGGGGACCTCCCCCAGATTCCAACCGTCCCAGGTTCTATCAGGAGCTTCCTTCCACTTCGAAATATCCCAGAAAGTGTGCAGATTGCAAGAATGAAGCCAGCCTTTAATGTTTGCAAGCCCTTCCACTTGGTTCAATGGTTGATCCCCCAAAATTGAATCATCCCAGATTTTGATTTTTCTGCCATTACCAGGTATCCAATAAAGATAATGATTGAATTGCTCCCTAGCAGCATTGCAGAGGTTGAAGATCGGAGATCCTTTTAGAAGTCTTGGGGACTTATCCAGGCATCTCAAGTGTTGCCCTTGGAAATATTTCTTCCAAATGACTCTTTTACTCCAGCTAGCATTTCCGGAGACTAGATTCCACAGAATTTTGGATCCCAAAACAAGATTTTGGGCAGCCAAGTTGCGCAGGTGGAGGCCTCCTTCCAGTAAAGGTCTCTTGAGAATTTCCCAGTTCACTAAATGGATCCTTCTATCGTTGTTATTCCCACCTTCCCACAGGAATCTTCTTAACAGACTATCCAGTTTGCTGAGAAAGGATTTGGGGGCAAGAAGAATAGAATTTTGATATAGTGGCATACTTATAAGGACCGATTTCATATGGGTGACTTTCCCTGCGATATTCAACCAAGAGGCACCCCAAGTTTGGATTCTATTTTTAATTTTATCGAGCAGTGGCAGCCAGTGAGCAACTTTTGGTTTAGATTTGAAGATTGGTATCCCGAGGTATTTAAATGACTCCCAATTTCGGATTCCATCCATTTCTAAAAGTCTTGCGATATCAGACAGCTCCTTGGTCGAGCAGTTCCAGCTGTAGATAGAGAATTTTCTATAGTTGATTTTGCTACCCGAGATCAACCTGTAAATGTCCAGCTCCCTCTTGAAGTGTCTGGCAGAGATTAAGCCGGCTCCTCCGAGCAACAAGGCGTCATCGGAAAACTGGGCATGATTAATGTCTTTCGCCTTATGAGTGGTTCTGAGGCCAGGCAGAGTTTGATTTTTCTGATTATGATCAAGTTGGAAGCTGAGCACCGAGGCTTGAACGGCATATAGGAGCGGAGACAAGGGACATCCTTGTCTCAGGCCCCTAGAGGCTTGAAAAAAGTTTGTAGAACGACCATTGACCAAAGGCGCAATCCAGGGAGAGGCAATACAAGCTTTCACCCAATTTATGAAGACTGTTGAGAAGCCTAGCTTCTTCATCACCACGAACAAAAATTCATGTCTCACCCTATCAAAAGCGTTTGCCAGATCGAGCTTAATCACCAATCCTTTCTCATTTCTTTGACAGCTAGAGTGAACTGCTTCTTGCACCAGCACAATATTGTCCAGAATCTTTCTTCCTTTTATGAATCCGCCTTGATTTTCAGGAATGATGTCTGACAGAATGTTTTTAAGCCTATTGGCTATAATTTTTGAAACTAACTTATAGCTGGAATTGTACAGGGATATTGGCCTAAATCTGCTGAAGTCTGAAGCGCCTTTCTCTTTTCAGATCAAGGCAAGAAAGGTAGAGTTAATGCCACCGCCTAGCTTAGCACAGTTTTGGGACTTTCTGACCATTCTCAAAAGGTCTTTTTTAATTGTTGACCAGCATGACAAGAGAAACCTAACAGAGAACCCATCTGGGCCTGGGGCTTTGTCAGGCTCCATGCTGTCCAGAACTTCCTTTAGCTCTTCCATACTAATCGGAGCTGTCAACTTGGCGTTATCCGAATCCTGGACGCATTTGGGAATTAAATCTATCGAATAGACATGAGGATCAATCGCTGGTTCTTCAGGAGCCGAATAAAGATCTTGATAGAAGGAATAAGCAGCTCCCTTAATGCCTTCAAAATCCTTAATCACATTTTTTTGGTGATGAATCTCTAAGACTGATTTAAAATTCTTGCGGGCTTCAGCTTGTTTATGAAAGAAGCTGGTGTTTTTATCTCCGGAATGCAACCATAAATTCCTAGACTTCTGACGCCAAAATTCTTCCTCCTCCCTGCTTGATCTATGAACCTCTTTTTGAAGCTCGACTTCTTTTTGTAACATACTTTGAGAAATAGGACTCTGCTCCATATCTAACTGATGAACAGCAAGCCTGTTTAGAGTTTCTTTTCTCTTGGCTGTGGGGGATTTCAGATTTTTAGCCCACTCTTTTAGATTTCTTTTAAGGACCCTAATTTTCTCTTCCCGCACAAAGAATGGGGAACCGAGGACAGGCTTTTCCGAGGATTCAGATACCACCTCTTGGAATCCCTCTTGCTGAATCCAAAGAGGACTGAAACGAAATGGGATGGGGCCAAAATTGTTGTCCAGGGAGAGCTCGAGAAGGATGGGCTTATGATCATAGGTGAGATTTGGAAGAATTTTAGAGGTTGCCATAAGGCCGCAAGTCAGGAAAGAAGTGTGGGCAAGGAATCTATCCAGTCGGGTAGCAATGTGGTTTGGGGCTATTCTTTTGTTGGACCACGTGAATTTACCTGAAGATGGTTTAATATCCTCTAGGTCCCAGCCCAGCATTATATCTTCAACCCATTCTCTGGCAGGGTCCCTTACAATGGAGCCTCCCTTTTTCTCATCGAGAGCAAGGGTGACATTCAGGTCACCCGCAATAATGATATTCCCAGGGTTTTGCTCTAAAAGAAATGAATGAAGCAAGTTCCAACAGATTTTTTTCTCATTGGGCAATACAGGAGTGTAAACATTAAACATACTTACTTGCTACCCAGATTCCTTGTGGAGGAGCTGAGTGAGAAGCCAACGGTGGCTGCTTTTTTCTTGAATAAATTCATACATGTCGCTGTTCCAAAAGGTGGCTATTCCACCAGAAGCGCCTCTTGCACTAACCGCTCTTCCCTGGCCTTTTTTCCAAAAAAATTTGCTAGTCTGGAGGAGAGGAAGATCCTCCCTCTTTGTCTCCTGGATGAGGAGGATTTCAGGCGAGTAAATTCTCACTATATCTTTCAAGGCTTCCTCTTTCGACCTACTGCCTAAACCTCTGCAGTTCCAGGAGACGTATTTCATTATTTACTGGTATGGGGGGAAGAGGCTCCTATTGGAGCCTTGTTGCTCTTGCGCCCAGATCTGGTATTCATCATTGCTTTGAGAGTTTTTTGGGACCCCTGGAGGACATCTGAATAAGTTTTTTCCTCTATCATTTTCTTCTTGGATTTGCGCCCTCTAGTCGTCTTGATAGGGGAGACTAGCGAATTGTCAGTTTCGGAATCTCTATCTTCTGATTCTCCCTCAGAGTCTAAGGCTAGACTAATGTGTTCTTCGCTGCCTTCATTTCTTTTCTGACAATCCTCTACTGGGGGAACATTTGGTTCATCTTCAGTTACTTTCGCTTGCTTCCCCTTATTTTCTGTTTCCTCTTGGGAATCCTTGACGTCCACCTTTTCTCCTGAGGAGGAGACGACTTTAGCAACAGCAACGGTTTTTGAGATAGGTAGCGACTTCCCCATATGGGCAGAGGTGTTCTGCCCCGGCGGCATTGGAACAGCCTTTCCCTTTCTGATTTCTTTCCATCCTTCTTCTTCAACCGAGATCCCTATTGGAGCTTTTGGGCAGTTTCTCTGAAAATGACCATGCTCATGACACGTTCGGCATTTGAAAGGCAACTGCTCGTAGTCCAGCTTCTGGTAGTGATGACATTCTCCAACTTTGAGTTTGAATGCTTCTGGTAGACCGGCTTCTAAGTCGACTTCCACGCAGATTCTAGCGCAAGTATATTGGACCTTGTGATCATCTTTGTCAATGAATCGACCCAGACCATTTCCAATCTTCTGCAGAGATTGATAGCTCCAACAGTGAATCGGGAGATTAGGTAAACGGACCCAGACCGGCACCTCCTTAGGGACATCGACGGATGGGTCAAAGTCAGGGTTCCATTTGTTAAGATATAGTCCCTGATTTCCCATAAAATAAGGTCCGTTTCTGAACACCAGATCACGGTCTTCTTTGGTGGTAAATTCAAAAATGAAGTAGCCTCGTCCCACAGCATAACAAATCACGTTATTTTTCAGCTGAGGTCTCCAGTTTCACTGAATCCAATGATCCGTGGATTTGGTGGAAGGCCATAGACCCATAAACTTCCCTACTAGGCCTCTGTCAGACAGAGCAAGAGCGATTTTAATCGGTTGTTCCTCTCAAAGTGCTATCTCTGGAATTTCTTCGAGTTTTTTTATGAATTTTGGTACCTCATCATTCTGGTTCTTCTTCCCTTTCTTCGTTAACAGTCTTCGAAAGGCTTCTTCAGAGGATGAAGGAGGGGTGGGAGCGGACTCACCACCCCTAGGCTCGCTCATGGCAGTGTCCAAAGATGAAGGTAGCGGCGGCAGACCTAGACTCAGCTCCGCGGATCAGAGCAGAGCGCGTGCATTCTTTTATTTCAATATTTTAATATATTATATATAATATATATATATATATATATATATATATATATATATATATATATATATATATTATTGATTTGAAATATATTACTTAACATGGATATTCAAATATCTAGGTAGGGTTCTCGTTAAATATTTTTTTAAATGTGAAAGAATTACATTTTTTTTTTCATTTTTAATTATTCTTATTTTTTAATATAGAGTTTATTTTTTTATATAGAGTTGATAAATATTATGTTATTAGTCCTTGCCATAGTAGGGAGTATTTTGGGGCCCTAGACTCATACTATGTTGTGGTACAATGTCGATCTTGGGAACATATAAATATAATTTTTAATTTCTTGTTTTTGGTTTTATTTCTTGTTCTAAATTAGGTGTATAAATGCAGCGAACTATATTTATTATTTTGTTGAGTATATTCTAGCATATTTTCAATTTTGAGGATCCATACACATTGGTTTTGAAGTAAAATTTTAGGAGGAAAATAGAAAATATCCCAAACATATTTGAGCAAGATAAATCATGTTTTATTTTTTGTCTTTTATGAAATTTTGTTTATGTTGAGAATTCAGGCGTTAAAGTGCCAATAATTTACATGTATGTTGTTGGGTATAATTTCCACATGTTTTGAGGTTAGAGCATTCATATCCCTCATGTTTGACATAGGGTTTTAATGAGAAATTAGAAAATGTGAAGAACAAATTTCAAGAAACTAAGCTGAGGAATTAAGAATTCATTCTTAGCCTAGTAATATGAAAGAAACAACTCAACATTTAAGAATCGAGTTCTAGGAAAAACTGCGATTTAATTTTATGTTATTTTATTCCAACTCATGTGAAATTCTACCAAAATAATAAAGATACTCTATGAAATCTTGATAAATTGCAAAAATCTAAAAAAACCAATATTACATATTCAAACTTCTCTATAATTGACAATCATATTCAAATTCCATATAAACGGCTTAAACCATGATCTACCATGAAAAAACTTTTGTAATTGTAATAATATTGAGAAAAATTCAAGTTACAAGATGAGTTTCAGAATTACATGGAAAATAAACATTAACAACTGAAGAAATAATTCAAATTCCTCCCTTTACAATAGCTTCAAAATGTCCCAGCCATATTTTCGGGAAAAAAATTGACAAAATTTCCTTACATCACAATTTTCTCTCTTTTTACATCAAAATAAAGCCTATATATAGGCTCTCCAAACTGAGTACTCTAACCCTAAACCACTAGTGGTGTTCAGTAACGAATGGGAATCTTCACAAGCTGTATCATAAGTGAGTTCATCTAATGGTTTCCACATGTGGGGTACTCAAATCTTTCCAGTTGTAATGTGATTCCCTCCCTATCTTGGCTATAGTGGGATTCTCTCTTTTTTTACACTTGTGTTGGTTAGTGGTAGTGTGCATTGGTTTGGTTATGGCACTGGTGGACACTTTTTGGTTGTACTCATGGCGATGGCTGAGGGAATGGTTTTTATTACTGTGGTGGCCTAGAACTTGACCTTGCCTCGATTGGTGATGTATATGACATAACTTCTCTAGCTTCACATAGGGTAGAGGTACCATGAGTAGACAATTTATAAAGGTCCATCAACCCTTTCTTTTCTTTTCCATACGGAATGTCGCATATTTTTGAACCTAGAATGGTTCCATCTAACTCTATGACCACATCATAATCAACTAGACCTCATTCATTGAAAATGGTCTCTGAAATAAACAAGATTTCAAAATAGTACACATACAGATTCAAAATATCATTTTCTTGCATTGAAGAATATTTTTCCTTCAAACCTTTCTGATCATTTCCTCTCTCCATGAAGCTCTTCATGAGGGACAACTTGGAGTATATCTCTTCATTTCCTTTGAAGAGTGGTGGGAATATCTTTTTGTATAGAATTCCAAATTTGTCTTTCAAGATCTACACCTCTTTTAAGCATACCTGTACCTTCTTATCCACTACAGTTACTAACATTTTCTTCCTTCTCATTTAGTTAGCCCTTGAAACTAACTTGGCTTTATCAAGTTCTTCATTTGTAATATCCTCTTTGGACATATGATTGAGGAATTTTACAATTACTTTAGATTTGCGAGGGAATTCTCCTATAGTTTTATTTATTGTGTTCATCTCCCTATGTGCCCATTTGATAACCTTTCACTTTTCTTGCAACAACTCCATTGTAATATTCCAAATTAGCTATGGCTAATTGGAATATTCGATTTTGTTCGATTTTTACCTTCTATAGTTATTTGTAAATAAAAAAGTGAGGAAGGGGGAGCCTAACTCACTTTAGAATAAAAAGTCACTTCCTAGGTAGCACAACGTTGTGACTTAAGGGGGAACCAAGGGGACCAAAGGGGGATGCAGAAATGGGGCCCACGTAGACACATGGAGAGACTGCGTAGGAGGGAAGGAACACATGGCAAGAAGGGGATCATGCAGGAGAAAGTGAGCCTAGGGATTGTGAGAGGCAGAGGCTATAAAATAGAGAGGAACCCCCTCATTTGGAATCATTCTGCTTATGAGCATTTTTGATAGTCATTTCAAGTTAGAGCATGCTGGCTATTTAGCTAGTCTACAACACTGTTTAGAGCATTGAGTGTCTCCGTTCGGAGATCTCACCCTTAGCCTTGGGGGACTTCGAGTGCCTGCTCGGGCAAGGTATTTCCATTAGCATTCCAGCAGTAGATTCATCAGCGTTTCAGCAGCAGTTCCATTAGCATTTCAGCAGCAGTTTCATCAGCGTCTTTGAGGAACTGTGGAGAACCACAAGGGGATGATTTTCGGGGTCGTTCATTTCAGAAAAGCTTTCTGGGTTTTTTCTGGGTTTTTTTGGTAGAGTCCAATTCTACAGTTTCAACCTTTTCTGAGGAGTGGAGTAGCCCCAAATCCTCATTTGAGTTCTAGTAGCACCAATAGCACAATAGTTTCCCAACAGCTAGGACGCAGATCAGTGTGAGGCCATTCCAAGAAAGGTTTCTGGGTTTTTCTGGGTTTCTTGAGTAGAGCCAAAATCTAGAGCTTCAACCTTTTCCAAGGAGGGGAGCAGCCCCAAATTATCGTTTGTTTTCTAGAAGAAACATCCATGCACAGAGGCCATTCTTGTCATTCTGGGAGTATTTCTTCACTTGCCTTGTGCAAGTCAAGGTGCCATCTGCCTAATCACCTCTTGTACTCATTTATTGCTCAATATAATAAAATGGCTTAGCATTTCTCGCTGCATTTCTTATGTATCTGCTTATATTTCTGGTTTACATTATTATATGTTGTTCCACTGTTATTTTATCACCTCCGGGTTATTATATCATTTGCACATATTTGGTTGGAGCTTTTGCTGGGGTTTGAGGAATATTCTGGGTTAGGAATATTACAGTGGTATTACAGCATAGATCTGGCTCAACCAGTGGAGCTAGCAATCTATGACACTAGGGGATAAACCCTATATCTATTACAGAGGTCAGAGATATAGAGACAATGGGTTTAGGTTGGAGAATACCTATGGAGAGGGAGATTGTGTTCCTGTGGAAGATGTAGCATAAGAGGAAACTGTGGTAGATGCAGAACAGAGAGAGCTAGTAGTGGACGCAGAGCAGATGGCAGACGAGGATGGGAAGAGATTTACAGATATGCTCCTCAAATCAGTGTAGGATCTGTCAAGGCCGATTGAGGTGATGGGGCAGATATTCACAACAGTAGAGGCTAGACAGCGGTAGAGCCCACGAGTTTTTTAGATCGGTGAGGGATCAGGTGCATCCCATCACTTGCTTACATTTGATGGCTCATCAAACAGTTTGGTAAAGTCTTGGGACACTGGACATTTATTTCTAGCTTAACCAGATGTTAGAGAGAGAGGCCATCAATGTGGCAACATTACATTTGGATGGTGAGGCCCAAGATTGGTGGTTTCATGGGATGGTTACATTAGGGCACTCCACAGTGACGACATATGCCGATTTTACCAGGAGACTGATGGAGCGATTTGATCGGAGGGATCCAGAGCAACATTTTGTTGAACTGACAAGGCTCAAACATACAGGGAGCCTAGAGACCTACATTGTAGATTTCTTGAGGGTCTTTGTGATGGTGCGAGACCTCTCCATAGCACGGAGGGTCTATATGTATGTTGAGGGGTTAGCAGAGCCACTTCAGGGTCTAGTCTGAGCCACTAGACCAGCTATGCTCCATGACACTTCAGCAGGACTCGGGACTTATACGATGTGTTACCTAGGACCCAAACACCTTAGCCCTAGAGATGGACTTTCCAGTCTAAGGGGAAGGATGTGAGGATTCCACCTCCAAAGGGGAATCCAGGACGAGTACAACTTGACGATGATGCCAAGAGGGAGTTGAAGAAGAAGCGGTTGTGCTTCACCTGTCAAGAGCCATGGGCACCAGGACATAGATGTGGTGCTGGTAAAGAACATTTTATTGAGGTCTTCCAAGAGCAGTGGAGAGGAGGATGACGAGGATGACGTGGAGGCAAAAGATAGCCATGTCATACAAGGTCCTTTGCCACCACCACCGCCAACAGCAGGTGGTGCATCTTTTGCACCCATCGAAGGGGCCCTTGCAGCATTGCTGGGAGTTCCCAAGTATCTGACGCTATGCGTACGAGGGACAGTATGTGGCTAGCGCATATCAGTTTTGGTTGAGAGTGGGGCAACCCACAACTTCATCAATGCCCAATTGGTTGAGCAGAGAGGTATACAGATAGAGAGCTTCGATGGGTTTTTAGTCTTGGTCCCAAGAGATCAGACCATGATGTGTGCTCGTTATGTTCCAGAGCTTACAGTGATGATGGGCACCTACACATTAACTGACCACTTTTTCGTGGTCGATATTCCAGACACTAACATGATACTCGGTGTTCAGTGGCTTATCACTCTAGGGAAGGCCACGATAGATTGGAAGACCCTCGAGATGGAGTGGGATGATAAGAAGACAGGGAGGCATGAGAAGATACGGGGATAGCACACATATCCACCTCAGACTGTCTTGGCTCATCGGGTGGAGGCAGCGTTCCAAAAGGGAGACATAGAGTGGGCAGTGGAGCTGCATGCATCAGAGGCAGGAACAACAGGGTAGACGATACACCCAGAGATACAGTCTATCCTTGATCGGTATGCCATAGTGTTTGAGAAGATTCCACTAGGACAGCCACCAGATCAGGGGTTTGAGCACACCATCGAGCTTGAGCAGGGCATACAGGTTGTGATTACTACCCCCTATAGGCACCCCAAGGCCTATCGGGATGAGATTGAGCAGGCTATCGAGGAGTTGCTTGCATTGCCAAATTTCATGCAGCCATTTGTTTTGGAGTCTGATGCGTCGGGAGAGGGTATCAGTGCAGTATTGATGCAGGGAGGTCACCTTATAGCATTTGAGAGCCATAAGCTCCTTTCACACGAGAGGTTGTATTCCATATATGGCAAGGAGATGCTATCCATCATGCATGCATTGGCTAAGTACCGGCAGTGTTTGGTAGATAATAGGTTTAGGGTGAGGACTGATCACAACAGCCTCAAGTTCTTTTTGGAGCAGAAGCAGCTACAAGAGAGGAAGTAGAAGTGGATCAGTAAGATCCAAGCATATGACTTTGACATTGAGTATGTCAAAGGTAAGAACAACATGGTAGCAGATGCCCTTTCACATAGACTAGCCACGTTTTCTCTTATGAGCTTTGATATAGATTGGAAGGCTCGACTCTTAGTAGAGTACTCCAAGGAAAGATTTGCATGTGAGGTTCTGGATGGGCAGGTGGAAAATGACAGGTACAGGGTGGTCGATGACATCATCTATTACAGGGATTAGATCTTCTTGACTGAGGGGTCTCAACTCAAGAAGAAGATACTCCAGGCATCACTCGATTCCCCATTGGTAGGACATTAGGGTTTTACCAAAACCTACAAGGCCATTAGGGAGAGGTTCTCATGGAAGGACCTCAAGGAGGACGTACTCCAACACATCCGGGAGTGCGATGTTTGCCAGAGGAACAAAGGAGGGATGAGCCATCCCACAGGATTATTGTAGCCTCTTCCCATTATAGAGGAGAAATGGGATAGTATTTTGATGGATTTCATCACAGGGTAAGGATTGTATCTTTTTTGTCATTGATTGACTGATGGAGTACACACATTTATTTTCCATATCTGCACACTATATAACAGCACAGGTGGCCGAGATGTTCTTTAGGGAGATCTTCAGGCTACATGGTCTTCTTAAGACCTTCGCTAGTGACAGGGACAACCGTTTTGTGGGCAGGTTTTGGTAGGAGCTTTTTCGATTGGTGGGGACAGAGTTGACACCGAGTACCAACTATCACCCATAACACAGACGGACAAACGGAGATAGTTAACAAGTGGCTGGAGGGCTACTTGCGTAACTATGTCAGTGGGCAGTAGCGAGCATGGCTGAAGTGGCTGCATCTAGGGGAGTATTGCTATAATACTTCACATCACATGTCCATTGGTATGTCACCATTCTATGCCTTATATGGGTATCATCCTTTATCTTTTGCTGATGTGATGTTTTGTGATAGCAAGGCTCCTAGAGCCAAGATTTGGATCCAATACAGTCAGGACATCATCCAAGCTCTCAAGGATAACATGGCTACAACACAGAACCAGCAGAAGCTTTACACTGATAGGGGTCAGGTGGAGAGATAGTTCGAGGTAGGGGACATGGTCTACCTACAATTACAGCCATACCGATAGTCATCGCTAAAGCAGAAGGGGGTTGAGAAGCTCAAGCCCCACTTTTATGGGCCATACAGGGTGATACGCAAGATTGGACAGGTTTCATATGAGTTGGAGCTTCCCCAAGGCAGCAAGATTCATAACAGTTTTCATGTATCATGCCTGAAGAAGGCATTGGGGCAGCAGGTGACTATGACGGATGAGCTACCACCCATGGATGATGAGGGGCATTTGATATTGTAGCCAAAGGCTATCATTGACTCTAGGGATAGAGTGTTGTGGAGCTGGATGGTCTAGGAATTCTTGATGAGATGGAAGAATTTGCTCGATGAGGATGCCACTTGGGAGAGTGAGGAAATATTATAGCATCCATCACTTCAGTTGCTTGAGGACAAGCAACATTTTGCTGGGGGAGAATGTCTTATTCCTAATTAGCTATGGCTAATTGGAATATTCGATTTTGTTCGATTTTTGCCTTCTATAGTTATTTGTAAATAAAAAAGTGAGGAAGGGGGAACCTAACTCACTTTAGAATAAAAAGTCACTTTCTAGGTAGTACAATGTTGTGACTTAAGGGGGATCCAAGGGGGCCAAAGGGTGACACAGAAATGGGGCCCACGCAGACACATGGAGGGACTGCGTAGGAGGGAAGGAACACATGGCAAGAAGGGGATCACGCAGGAGAAAGTAAGCCTAGGGATTGTGAGAGGGAGAGGCTATAAAATATAGAGGAACCCCCTCATTTGGGATCATTCTAGTTATGAGCATTTGTGATAGTCATTTTGACTTAGAGCATGCTGGCTGTTTAGCTAGTCTGCAACACTGTTTAGTGCATTGAGTGTCTTCGTTCAAAGATCTCACCCTTAGCTCCGGGGGACTTCGAGTGCCTGCTTGGGCAAGGTATTTCCATTAGCATTCCAGCAGTAGATTCATCAGCATTTCAGCAGTAGTTCCATCAGCATTTCAGCGGCAGTTTCATTAGCGTCTTTGAGGAACTATGCAGAACCCCCAAGGGGGTGATTTTGGGGGGTCGACCATTTCAGAAAATCTTTCTGGGTTTTTCTGGGTTTTCTGAGTAAAGTCTGATTCGAGAGCTTTAGCCTTTTGTGAGGAGGGAAGCAACTCAAAATCCGCATTCGATTTCTAGTAGCAACGGTAGCACGACAGTTTCCCAGCAGCTGGGACACAGATGAGTGTGAGGCCATTCTAGGAAAGCTTTATGGGTTTCTTGACTAGAGCCCAAATCCAGAGTCTCAACTTTTTCTGAGGAGGGGAGCAGACCCAAATCATCATTTGTTTTCTAGTAGCAGTAACAATATAGCAGCAACATCCATGCAGAGAGGCCATTCTTGTCATTCTGAGAGTATTTCTTCACTTGCCTTATGCAAGTCGAGGTGCCATTTGTCTAATGACCTCTTGTACTCATTTATTGCTCAGTATAATAAAATGGCTTAGCATTTCTCACTGCATTTCTTGTGTATCTACTTATATTTCTCGTTTACATTATTATACACTGTTCCATTGTTATTTTATCACTTCTAGGTTATTATATCATTTACACATATTTGGTTGGAGTTTTTGTTGGGGTTTGAGGAATATTCTGGGTTAGGAATATTACATCCCTATACTGCCATATTCTATCCACCATTTTAATTATATTTCCTAGATTATTTTTTAAGAGCTTTAAATAAAGATATGCTTCATCGATTCCTCCTTACTACCATCAATTCTTCTTAAAGTTTGTAATACTCTTCCTACTTCTAATATAACTCCATTTTTTTATCACCCAATTCATATTCATTTTTCTTGAATTTTTTCTCCCAACTAGAGAGTAGAGGCTGTAGCATTTTGGTATCCTCTGACATAACCATAGATTTAATTTTGCCACTTAACGTGTCAGGTGTTTGGTGTGACTGAGATGTTTCACATTTTTTATCTCCCACACCTTGAATTTATGCCTCTAGTAGCACAACCTAATCCTTATAACTATTTTTCTTTGTTCTCATATCATGAAGTTTCTACTTCAACTCCTGATACTGATTCTCTACCTCCATCAGTTCATTGGTCTGCATGACTTGTGCATCGAGGATCTTCAATTGTTTTCTCTTTGCACTTATCTCATTGTCCCTATCCTCTAATATATTTTTATACTTCATAAATTCTTGAGGCCGTATGGCTATGTGAGTAATCTTATCTTTTACATTCTTTATTTTTATTTTTCTTGATTTACACACCATCCTCTAATACTTCAGCTAGTTGCTTGCCTTGTTATACATTTATTGCAATTTCTTGGCAATGCCATTTGTCATATGCATATGACTTGGAGGTCAGGTGGATAAAATCACAAATGAATGGGCCCAATGCTCTTAAAAAAAAATCAATGTGGCATGTGGGAGGGTGTGATTACTCCTTTTTAGGGCTAAGATTGTGATGACATCAGTGTGATGGGCTAGCCGACATGTTTCCAGATGGCACCATGTGGTAGGTGACAATCGAGAAAAGGGTAGTGAGGTGGCACGAACGTGGAAGTGAAGTGGCTGGTTGGTGAGGTAGATCAACTCAAGGGCCATTTTTGACACCCATCACACACCCGATAAAATTTGATTTGATATTCCAGGAGGGGTATAGAGGGAAAATGGAGATGCCACGTTTCCTCCTCTACATCACCCCCTAGTGCATGAACTATGGTGCATTTTACCATTGTGGAGCATGAAGGGTTATTTGATTTGCATCCACACTTTTATTTCAATTGGAAACATGTGCACTTCCATTAATGCCAATCATTGCACCTGTTGGTGTTTTGTGTAGCCATTTGCCGCCATAATTTCGTTTTCGTCGTTGTGCATTGTTGGCATGATTGGGTAAGATTCATCTCGCACTTTCTAAATCTTTTGCATTCCTTGTGAGTCTTTGTTGAGATAGATATTAGGTGACTTATACCCTTTGAAACTCAAAACTATTCATGGGTTGCGTATATCAACACCAACATTGGCTCCATGGGGGACAAATAGCCCTTGTGGCCTATTGAGGACTTATAGTTCTAATGCCTCTGTCCTACTATGTAGTATGCTTGAAAACGCCTTTTTTTTTCTTCTTTTAGTATTCTTATTTAAAACTTTAGAATTACCACTTCGACAAGAAAAATCTTGAAAACAAAATCCTTTTCTTTTCTCTTCATTTTTATATTATTTAGAAGAACTTCAGTGAAGAATTTCCTCAGTGACCTACCATTTACAAGATTCCCGAAGAAATATCCATTGAAAGTATCAAGCTAATCAATGTTGTTATCTTCATATTCTTGTACTCAAAATGGGCCAATCCATAGATTATCAAATTTCCCATCCTTATCTTTGTATGCATAGGTCAAGTTCATTTTACCACCAAATCTCCCATCTGCAGATTTTGTTCCTTTGCTCTCTTATCAAAAGCAAATTTTGTCTTCTATTGGTAAGATTTATTCCTATTTATATCTTCATCTCTTTTTTTGTTTAACCTCTATTAGTTGGTTGATTCTTTTCTCCATTGGACTGGTGTCTGGTTCCACTTCTTGTAGCAAATTGATTACTGGCAGGTTAACTCTCATGGGGAAAATGACATATGTACCATACACTAATTGATAAGAAGTATTAATGAATTATTTAGTGTTGATTCTATCTGGATAGAGTGCGTATTTAAGATTGATATCCAAACTCCTTTTATTTTTGTCCAACATCCCTTTTATTATTCTTATAATATTGTTTTTTTGGATTCTACTAGCCCATTCCCTTGTGGATAGTAGGCTACGGAATGTACCAATTTTGTGCCATAATGTTGGAAAAGTTATATCAGCTTGGATGATTTGAAATTGTAGCCATTATCTATGACCAACCTCCTAAGGCACACGAACATCTAAACAATTCATTCTTCGAGAAATGCGATAATCACTTTCTCATCATCCTTCCAGGTTGAAATAACATCCACCCATTGTTAAAATGGAACTTGAACTCTAATGGCCTTCAATGGTAGATATTTTAGTTTCTTCTTTCTAATGAACATTTGGCATTTTTAACATTCTCTCACAAACACATTGGTATATTTTAAAAGAGAAGTCTAGTGGTATCAAGTTCTTTAAATCTTATATGTTGTGAATTTCCATGCTTGATGGCCTCCACATATTTTGCATGGAATTATGAAATAATTCCTTATGTATAATCTCTACTAACACATGTAAGTAGGACGTATGTAGGGTCTCTCCAATAAAAAAAATCATCTTTAATAGAATACATGATGTCTCTCAAGCTCAAGAATCTTCATTTGGATTTGGGAATCTCTAGAGAAAATTACAAATTTTGCAAGAAGATAATATGTCTTGATACCAAATGGAGTTCTAGAACTTTAAAAGGCCTTTCAAGAAGGGTTCTTCTATATTATATTTCCCAGGATGAAGAGGTTTTTTGTCATTATCTTCATCCAAAGAAGGAGGTTCATCTAGATTATCCTCTTTCTAAATGTTGTAAATCTCTTCATTTTTGCATGCCTCAAGTGCTTCATGATTTAACATTGTAAGCAGCTTGGCCAATTCTTGGCCTTTCATGAGTTTTATATGTTTTATCTCCATATCATACCCTTGGATCTTGGCTATCCATTTCCCTAGTCAAACATCACTCTTAGGTTGCATGAGGATCTCCTTTACTACCTCTCATGGCACATATGCTATCACCTTTGAATGAAAAACATATTTTCTAAAATCCTTGAATTCTTTCACCATAACATATGACTATTTCTCTATAATGATATACTTTAGATATGCACCCCTCAATGTGAAGCTGAAAAATGATATAGGCTTCTCATAGCCTTAATTTTTCTTTTGTAAGAGGATTGTTGCTATTGTATGATTGGAAGAAAAATAAAAGTTATTGAATTCCTTTGAAGAATATGGACTTTCCAAGACGAGAGCTTCTATAATATCCTTCTTTTTTTTCTAAAAATGTATGTGAGCTTCATATGTCCACATCACATCATTTTTTTTCTTGAGCATCCTTGTTATATACTTGAGGAGTTCCCTAGGGTTTTTATGAATTTGTGCAGAAAATTTATATTCCCCAAAAATGACTGAACTTATTTCTATTCTAGGGTAAAATTATCTTCAATATAGCCTATGACATTTTTGGATCAATGTTGATGCCATATTTAGAGTCTATGTTCCTCAAGAACTTTCCTTCTTGAAAGAAAAGAATGATTTCTTGGGATTTAAAGAAAAACCAAACTTCCTACACTTCAGGAACACTTGCCTTAAATTATGTAGGATTTCTTCATCTCATTTGGAAAATATTGCCATGTCATCCAAATAGAAAACTATGAACTTCTCCCTTTCTCCCACAAAAGTGATGTCCATGGCCCTTTTAAATTTTCCTCCTCCATTCATCAATTCAAAGGGAATTCTATCATACATGAATGTACCACATGGTGTCATGAATTATGTATTTTGTTTATTTGTTGGATGCATAACTATTTGATTTAGCCTAAGAAACCATCCATCATCGATATCATATAGGCTCCTATCACCTTACGCAATAGATGATCCATATTGGGCAATGGGTAATTGTCCTTTAATGAGTATGTGTACAAATTCTTGAAATCCATGCATGACCTTATATCTCCAGTCTTCTGTTTGACATTTAGCATATTAGCTACCCACTCATACTATCTTAGTGGAATAATATTTTTCTCATCTAGCAACTTTCTCATTTCCTTCTTGATCATGGATAGAAGAATGGGATTGAACCTCCTTAATTGATGCATAGAAGGTTTATATCCCTCCTTCAAGGGAATTCTATGACGTGTAATAGAAATATCACGTGTTCTCAAATGTTCATAACACCATGAAAAACCATCTTTAAATTGCTTAAATAATTCAATGTACTTGGTTTTGTAGGTGGCCTCCAAAGATTTGACAAGATTTACCTTTTATAGATTCTCTTCAGTGCCTAAGTTGAGTTCCTCCATGTTCTCGACTGCCAATTGGATAGTGGGTATTGTAGAAACATTGTTGTGATAATTATTTATTCGAAAGGAATGAGTCCATTTGGGATAAAATTATTCTTCAATACCACTACTTCATGGCCTCTAGTTTGGTTGACGAATTTGGGAACATCTTCCTATGAATCCACTTCTTATCGATATGTTACAAGGGCTTGGTGTCATGATGTTGTGTGTGGAGCATGATTGTTCAGAGGTCTTTGCTTCAGCCGGATGTATACCCCGGGAAATTTTGTAAACCCCTCCACGCGGGGGTCTTGGGGGGCCGATCCCCCCCAGTTGGGGGGTCTGGGGGCCAGTGGTCCCCCGGCGGGGGCTCGGGGGCAGTGCCCCCGAAGCTAAAAACAGATGTAAATTCGCCTTGTAAAGTATAATAATTTCTAGTCAATCTGAGCCGTTCATTAGGCGGATGATCTGACGGTAGAACTTATGTTTAGCTTAAGGTTTTTTGCCCTAGAAGGAAACCCCTCTCTTTGTATGAGGGCATTGTATTTGAGGTGGTG
Organism: Pinus taeda; assembly: GCA_000404065.3. Lineage (NCBI taxonomy): Eukaryota > Viridiplantae > Streptophyta > Pinopsida > Pinales > Pinaceae > Pinus > Pinus taeda. The sequence continues at coordinate 62,468 of APFE031255539.1, read as the reverse complement.
ATAGATGTGTATTCTGTGTGAGCGAGAAACAGAGAGGTGAGACTGTGAGAGAAAACATAGGATATTACAGCGGATTTGCTGTAGGTTGTGTCTCTTCATTTTGCTGGATAATAGAAAGGAAGGACTGGCTGTTCGAGGTGGACGTAGCCCAAACTCCGTGAACTACGTATATCTGTGTCTCTCTTGTTTTGTGCACTTTCTCTGTTTATATTTCTGCAATATTTTATGTGTTCCATTGCTCCATAATATATAATTTTCTAACGACTGGTATCAGAGCCGAAGGCCTATTTGGCTGATAAACTCGCAGGAAAGAAGGGTTCCTAGTTTGAGTGGGAGGCGGAAAATGGTAAGTTTAGGGTTGAGAAATTTAACGGCCAAAACTTCTCGCTGTGGAAGATGCAGATGGAAGATTATCTATATCAAAAAGATCTATACCTACCATGGGGCAGAAAAACAAAGAAGCTGAAGGATATGGACGATGAAGAATGGAACCTTATCGATAGAAAGGCACTTGGAACAATACGGATGTGCCTTAGCGTCAGTCACCTTCAACATTTCAAAGGAAACAACGACAGAGGGTTTGATTAAGGCGTTGGAGAAACTATATGAAAAACCCTCGGCCTCAAACAAGGTATTTCTTATGAAACGGTTATTTAATATGAAGATGTCGGAAGGTGGATTTGTTGCAGATCATTTAAATGATTTTAATACTGTTACAAGTCAGTTATGTTCTGTAGGGGTAAACTTTGATGATGAAGTTAGAGCTCTGTTATTCTTGTGCTCATTACCAGAAAGTTGGAATGGTTTGGTAATGGCCATTAGTAACTCTGTTTCTGGATCTAGTAGTTTAAATTTTGATGATGTTGTCGGTGCTATCCTTAGCGAGGAAATGCGATGGAAAAGCTTCGGCGAGACATCGGGAAATGCTTTGAGTGTAGATTCTAGAGGAAGGAAAATGGAAAGAGGAAAGAGCTCAGGATATCGCAGTAAATCAAAGAAAGGAAGATCCAAGTCCAGATCGGGGATAGCATGCTGGAAATGCAGAAAGAAAGACTGTAGATCTCGAAAGGGAAAAGAAGGAGATTCACAACAAGAAAACAATCATGAAGCAAATGTGACAGGTGAGGTGTTACAAGATGCTTTGATTCTTTCTTTCGAAAATATTACTGATTCTTGGGTGGTAGATTTAGGGTCTTCATTCCATGCCACACCTGATAAGAAATATTTTCATGACTATGTTCAAGGAGATTTTGGACAAGTTCGTTTGGGTGATGATAAACCCTGTAAAATTGTTGGAATGGGTAAGGTTCTTGTAAAACAGCAGAATGGAAACAAATGGCTACTAAAGGAGGTAAGGCATGTTCCAGATCTAAAGAAAAATCTGATTTCAACAGGGCAGTTAGGCGGTGAAGGTTGTGTGACAACTTTCACAGATAAAGCTTGGAAGGTCACCAAAGGACCCTGGTAATAGCAAAAGGCGAAAAGGTTGGTACATTGTATTTATGCAATGGAATTTCTAACTCTGTTAATGCTTTAA
>APFE031255539.1:0-59794 GCA_000404065.3 Pinus taeda | reverse complement strand
AATCACAAAATCATTAGGAGTAGAGATGTAATATTCAATGAAAAGGTCTTGTATAAGAATCAGTTGTAGGAAAAGAAACGGGAAGAAGAAAACAAGGAATACACAGATCTTGATGAAATCACTGAAAAAATAAAGGTGCCTGAAAATAATAATAATCAACAACCACAACAGCAGCAACCACCACAAAAACAACAGGCACCCCAAACACCTGAAAGTGGTGTTAGAAGATATACCAGGATAAGTAGATCCCCTGAATGATACTCTCCTTCATCATTTTATTTATTGTTGACTGATTCCGGTGAAATCGAATGTTATGAAGAAGCAATGCAGGTTGAAAGCAGGAAGAATTGGGAGGTCGACATGGAGAAGAGATGGACTCCTTAATGCATAACCAGACTTGAGATTTAGTCAGGTTGCCTGCAAGAAAAAATACATTGAAGAATAAATGGGTTTACAGGTTGAAGGAAGAAGATGGAGGAAAACAGAGGTACAAAGCTAGACTTGTGGTGAAGGGGTTTGCACATAAGAAAGGTATTGATTTTGATGAAATATTTTCTCCTGTTCTTAAAATGACTTCAATCAGAACTATTTTGAGTCTTGTAGCAGCTGAAGATTTGCATCTTGAGCAGTTAGATGTAAAGACATCATTTCTCCATGGGGATTTGGAGGAAGAGATATATATGCAGCAGCCACAAGGAAATGAAGTGAAAGGGAAGGAGAAACTTGTGTGTAGGTTGAAGAAGAGCTTGTATGGCTTAAAATAGGCTCCAAGGCAGTGGTATCTAAAATCTGACAAGTTTATGTCTGAACAAGGTTATACTAGATGTCACTATGATCATTGTGTTTATCTGAAAAAGCAAAATGATGGCAGCTATATTATATTGTTATTGTATGTAGATGACATGCTTGTTGCAGGATCTAACATATAGGAAATAAATGTGCTCAAAAGAAAATTGGCAAATTCATTTGCAATGAAGGATTTGGGAGCTGCAAAACAAATCCTTGGTATGAGAATAACTAGAGACATGAAAAATCGTAAATTAACATTGTCTCAGAATGAGTACATACAAAAGGTGTTGAAAAGATTTAACATGCACAATGCAAAACCAGTTAGTACACCTTTTGCTAGCCTTTTCAAACTTAGCAAGGAAATGTGCCCAAAGACCCAAGAAGACATGGATTATATGTCTAAAGTTCCATATGCATCAGCAGTTGGAGGCTTAATGTATGCAATGGTCTGCACAAGGCCTGATATTGCACATGCAGTGGGAGTTGTAAGCAGGTACATGAACAATCCAGGAAAGGAACATTGGATTGCAGTGAAATGGATTCTCAGATATTTGAAAGGTACCACAAATCAAGCATTATGCTTTGGTGGTTCAAACATTTCTCTACAGGGATATGTTGATGAAGATATGGCAGGTGACAGAGATAACAGGAGAAGCACTACAGGATATGTATTCATTGTTGGTGGAACAGCTGTCAGTTGGGTTTCAAAAATCCAAAGTGTTGTTGCACTTTCAAAAACAGAAGCAGAGTATGTTGCTGGTACAGAGGCTAGTAAAGAAATGATCTGGTTATAAAGGTTTATGGGTGAATTGGGTAAGGAGCATGATAAGGGAACGTTACACAGTGATAGCCAAAGTGCCATTCATCTTGCAAAGAACTCAGCATTTCATTCCAGGACTAAACACATACAGCTCAAGTACCATTTCATACGATCAGTGTTGGAAGATGGATAGTTGAAGCTGGAAAAGATACACACTAGCCAGAATCCTGTAGATATGCTAACAAAAGTTGTAACCAGGGAGAAACTGAGAACATGCTCAGTTTCAATTGGTCCTCAAGGATGATGATGAAGATGAGAAATAGCCAGGTCCAAGAGAGGAGTCATTGTCCAGCAAATTAAGCAGCGATGGGGTTGCTACAATCATTCTCCAAGTGGGAGATTGTTGTGTGTGGACCATGATTGTTCAGAGGTCTTTGTTTCAGCCTGGCTGTTCGAGGTGGACATAGCCCAAACTGGGTGAACAACGTATATCTGTGTCTCTCTTGTTTTGTGCGCTTTCTGTGTTTATATTTCTGCAATATTTTATGTGTTCCATTGCTCCATAATATATAATGTTCTAACACATGATTTATGTTAATGGCCAAAAAATTATCCACTAGTTCAAGGAATCTCTTTAATTGTTCATCAACCTAAAAATCTTTCTAGTGTTTGATGTTACCTAGGATATAAGGCATGTAGCTCATCTCTACTTTATACTTCAATTTTGACTCAGGGGGCGACATGAAGGTGTTGGTCGTTATTGCTAATGCATCTTCCTATTGGTTTTCTTCCTTACGGACAATTGTAATGTCAAATGCATCAAAGTAGTTTTCAACAATATCCCATACTGCATTTAGGTAAGATATCATCCTAGGGTGTTTGGTAGTGTATATGCCCTTTATTTGAAATACTACTAGTTCTTGATCACCAAAAGTTTTTATGTTTCTAACTCCCATCTTCATGGCTATATTTAAATGTAAAATTAATGCCTCAAATTCAGCAACATTGTTTGTGGCATCAAACTCAAGATTAAATGATAGGGGAATGTTCAAGCGCACAAGAGGTATGAAGAGCACTCCTACTCCCTCTCCTTCTATAGAGCATCCTCCATGAAAGAAAAAAATGCAAAATTCTCCTATTTTTGTTCAATCTTAGCATGTGGCTAATCCACTTCTATCATTTCTTCAAGATTCATGAATATGTTGTAACAACCCATGAAATCCTCCATGACATATATCGACAGATTCTTGGATCTCTTAGTGTTACTCACAACATATAGTAGTTTAGCTTCTTTGTACAATCTCCTCTCTTAACCACCAAAGATAGGTATGTCGCATAGGATGTATCCATTTGTAAGGTTCTAACTAATTTCCTAGCTTGGGATGTAGAAAGTAGCATGCCATAGGTAGCCAAGATATCAACTATGACTATGTCCATAACCACGCTCTTGTTACGTAATTGAGTAAGAGAGAATCCTAATTCCTTGATGAGACCTAAGAATTTTACCCTTCACTACAAGAAAAAAGGTCATTGGTGAGGGGCATGCCTGTGACAGACCTTTAAGGCACATCACCAATGTCGCATATGGTGATGGTCTTTAAAAAAATGTTATTGTAAGTGTATATAGTGATGATCCTTTAAGGTTTGTTGCCAAAGCCATTTTCAGTGACACTTTTGGTGATGGTCATTAAAGGCCCATCACTAATTCTCTCTTTGGTGGCACATTTAGTGGCGATCTTTTTTTGACCATCACCAATGATCTTTTTGGTTACTTTTGTGATGGTAGATAAATGTTCGTCATCATTGATCATTCCAATGAGTTTTCTATGATGCTTCATGCCTGTGACAGACCTTTAAGGTCCTTCATCAATGTCTTATATGGTGACAGTCTTTAACAAATCGTTGTTGTAAGTGTTTATAGTGATGATCCTTTAAGGTTTGTCACTAAATCCATTTTCAATGACACTTTTCGTGAGGGTCGTTAAAGGCCCGTCACTAATTCTTTCTTTGGTGACACTTATGGTGAGGGTCATTAAAGGCCCATCAGTAATTCTCTTTCTGATGACATGTCTAGTGATGATATTTTATTGACCCTCACCAATGCTCTTTTTGGTTACTTTTGGTGATGATCAAAAAATGTTCATCATCATTCGTCACTCCAATGAGTTTTTGACGATGCTATGTACCTGTTACTATATTCTTTGTTAAAAGATAACAATTTAAGACCATTGTTGTGGACTATTTTTCATTATGTGTCCAAGGTCATAGTGGTTATAATAGTCAATCAATTTGTTAAGTAATTAGTGTATATCATTTCCCTCAACTCATAAGAATATAGTTTTCCTATGTGTCAACACATGATTCATCTCTATTAGGTTTATTATCTAGGAAAATTCCTTTAAAAAATGTTGCACTAGTGTGTAGGAACTATAATATTTAATACATAACCAAGCTTTGTCAATTCTATTAATGAGAGAGACCTAGCACTCCTAAAAACTCATGGGACACCTTAACATGCTTCAGAACAGTGTACTATTGTCACCTCACATAACCTGGAACATCTTTGTACCTAGAACATCTTGCCATGAGTAGGACACCCAAGCACATTTTGTCATGCCCTAGAACACCTTGGCACAATAATGCGTTGACAAAAAATAACACTTGTCACACATCAGAACTTGGCATGTATTGGAACATATTATCAGTGTGCCTAGCATGCCCCTTTTGAAAAAGATAAAGTCCTGACTTATTAACCCTCTTATGTGTTCATTTCCTTGCATTTTAGCTTGGTTGATCCTATTAGCCTTGGAGGCAGTTGACCCAAAAATGGATACAAATATGCTCCAAAGTCCCCAAGTGTACATTAAAATCACGCAAAGGGATCCAAAAATGCTCTTTGAGTCTTAAAAAGTGATTAAAGTCATCCATCAATCAAAATCCATGCAAGAGGAAAGCCCTTGGAAGGGCGGAAATACACTATTGGAGGCAAAAACACTTCAAACACCATGAAAACCAATTGCCGTAGGCTTAAGCTAAGCATTGCATAGCCATTGTTATATCTAACCGATCAACAACCTAGATCTAACGGTGAATTGTATATCGTCCGGGCAGAGGTGACAGGCTTAGAGCAGGTGCATGACACCGTCGATCAACGATCGCCAATGATTGGAACGGCGGGTTGCATCGGCATGTTGCATTCGCGGGGAGCTATGTTATATGTATATATAAGGCTTGGGGAATGAGCGATCAACGATTGTGATCAGATCGCATCACTGTATTGCATCTACAGAAACCAAAGGGACGGGGTTTTAACATATGCATATGGTGCGACTCGATAGCTGGACCCGAAAGGGTTTCAGAGTTAAAATGCATATTTTTTTAGTTTTGCCAGCACCCAACTTTTAATGTATTTTAATGTATTTCGTTGTTAAACAAAATATGAAGGAACACACAGTATCGCTAATAGAGATGAAGCATGGACCTGAAAGGGTTAGAGAAGTGAAACCTATAATATTTGAATTCCGAAGGGGGGCCATTTGAAATGTATTTCTAGTTTTTTTCGCAGATTTCCAAATAAAAGGAAATACACAGGGCAGGCCGAATGTGACTTGTGATAACCCCAAGGGTGGACTCAATAGGATAATAAGCCATGTTTATAGACTTTTTGAAGTCCAAAAAGGGCAGAGAGGGAAGGATTCCATAGTATTGTAGTGTTTTCTGTGTAAAATAGAAAAACATTCATTTGTAAATGTTTAAGGGATTACACAGGCCTGATGACCATTTCCATTATCTAACAAAGGCCAAAAAATAGAGACAGAGGCCGAAATGGAAATAGAAAGAGCGATAGCATGCACAGCTTGCCCCCAAAGAAACAAGTGATCATGGACAGCGCAACGAAACACAACATGCCCAACACATCCATAACAACAGAATCAATCATCGGATGGAAAGCGCAACCCATCTCAATAAAAAAAATGATTGTGGGGCATCTTTGGCACGAGAGAGCTCCCAGACAACGTAGTAGCCTAACCAAAATATTTGAAAGTTGTTATTCCTCTGTCAGAAGGAGGAAAAACCTCCAAGTCATGCTTTCCTTCAGGGAGTCAAACAACTAAGGGACAAAGGGGATAGATTAAGACTCCGAGCTTTCTAGGGAGTTCAAGAGCATTGTAAAGGGCCTATAAAAGGAAAAAAACTAAATGTAATAAGGGTTCAACTTTTGGAGATTATTCCTCCTCTGTTCATTCAAGCTTCTCATCTTCATTCTAAGCAATATAATCTTATTTTGCCATTATATGTTCAATGTCCATTCTCTTTGTTGTTCTATGCTTGCACTTGAATGGTTTGTTCATGTTTTCTTTGTGTCTAAGGCTAGATAAAGGTCATCTTATCTCTGCTTTGATATATTAGATTTGCAAGCTTCTTTGTTGCATGTAGCTACCCATCCATGTGTGGTCATATATGCACCTGCCAGTACAGTTAGTATTCTCTTTTGCTACCTGTAGCTAGCCATTTGTTTATGTTTATGTATGTAATCTAATAGTATAGTCAGTGTTCTGCATCTATCTACTGAATATATAAATTATTGAGCATTAGTGGTCTAAAGCCTTGTATTGGTGAGAGTGTTCATGCATGTCTTGAGTGAGAATTGAGTTGAAATGGTTATCTAACTTGATCCAAACCATCATTTATTACAATAGTTCAGAGAACAATATTGAAGATTATATGTTACCAGGCATCTCTGGTCCAAAACCTAGGAGATTTTCCTGGAGTGCTAACATAATTGGTGCCATTGTTGGGGAGAGGAAATTGAAGCTCTACTTCCCTAGGAAATGACACAAATCTAGCTTCGATGATAGACAAAGTCTGTGCACATTTTTGGTTGTAATCATCTATCTGGCGACTCTAATGGAGACCGAACCTCTTGGCGACTCCACTTCATATTTATGGTTCAGTTTGTGAGGCAGATTTAGAGAAACTCTCAGTAGTCACAAGCTGACCTAGCACCTGACCTTGAAATGTGTTGTGTGTGTGGAGCCTGATTATCTTCTATATTCAAAAGTACCACCACATTGGACCCCAGTTCAAAATGGGGGCGGCAACGTCGCCCGTAAAATATTTGCTGTAGGGGTGGTCCAGGGGGGGGCAGCTGCGACCTTTGGGAACCCCCCCCCTCGCGGGGGGTTTCGGGGACAGTGCCCCCGAAGCTAAAAAAAGGTGTAAAATTGCCTTGTAAAAGTATAGTAATTTCTAGTCAATCTGGGCCATTCATTAGGTTGATGATCTGACGGTAGAACTTATGTTTATTTTAGGGTTTTTTGCCCTAGAAGGCAACCCCTCTGTTTGTATGAGGGCATTGTATTTGAGGCTGTGAGATAGATGTGTATTCTGTGTGTGAGTGAGAAACAGAGAGGTGAGACTATGAGAGAAGACAGAGGATATTACAACGGATTTGTTGTAGGTTGTGTCTCTTCATTTTGCTGGATAATAGAAAGGAAGGACTGGTTGTTCGGGGTGTATGTAGCCCAAACTGGGTGAACCACGTATATCTGTGTCTCTCTTGTTTTGTGCATTTTCTGTGTTTATATTTCTGCATTATTTCATGTGTTCCATTGCTCCGTAATATATAATTTTCTAACATAACTTTCTCTGAGCCTCCTATGAGCTGGCTGATTCCTCCCTCGCCGCCTTAGTCACCCTTAGCTGCAAATTATGCGTCAACCTACTTCCACCCAAGCCTTGAGGCTGCAAAATCACAAACCCCCCTCTCATCCCACCCAGTTGGATCTATAAGCAACCCCTCGGGGCACCTCAACTCGGCTTAGGGTAACCTACAAGCTGTTGTACCTGAGGCACTTTCTTCTGGTAGCTACGCGATGGTACCCCGCTTTCAGAACCAATTCTAGTGGCCGACCATATTTGCCTTGATAACCCTGCTACAAACCCTAACCAGCCGGAGGATCAATCGGAAGCCCCTGAAGAACCGACTCGGTCGGGAAAAAAGAGGAAGTGTTTGAAAGCTAGAGGCGAAGACATTATGCTTAGACTCGAGGAGGATATATAGTGGGGCAATGCCATGGACACGGTGGATTGAGTGTTGGTTGGAAGGATTGATGGCCGAAGTTACACAACGACTAGGCTCAGGCTGTGGACCTCTGAGGTATGGGGTCAGCACCCGACGGATCTCCCTTTTGTTCAAACTTTTGTTAGGGGTTGGTTTGCTTTGCGGTTTGCTAGAGTAGAGCACACAAATTGGGTCTTGTCTTCTTTCTGGAATTTTGAGCATGCTCCAGTTCTTCTCCAGTGTTGGAGCCCTCTTTTTGATCCGGAAAAAGAACAGATAGAAGTTAGGCCTATTTGGGTTCAGCTACGTGGACTACCCCTTCAACTCTGGTCAGAAGATATATTATGGCGCATCGACAACACTTTGGGAACCTACCTAGAGCATGATAGATCATATCTAGCTACCAGTATGATGGCATATGCCAGGATACTTATTCATCTGGATACTCAGAGCGGCCTTCAGGAGCATATCACCTTGCAGTGGAAAACCTTCTCCTGTAAGCAAATTCTAGATTACAAAGGAGACCCTTTCCGCTGCAGACATTTCCACAAGGTGGGACACTTGTTCAAAGATTATCCTCTAAATAAGAAGGCGAAGGAGGGAGCTAAGGGGAAGGAAACTCCATAGAAAATCTCACAATCACAAGGTAGCCCTATAGTGGCGGAAGAGGCTGCAAATTTGTCACATTCAGATGCAGTACCCGCACCTACTAAGGAGATAAAAAAGAAGTAGGGTAAGGCACCTATCGGTGCAACCTCTCCTCCTCTAACCAGAGCAAGGGCGGCTGCTGAGGCTGCATTCTCTATGGGTATGTTGAATACAATCTCTTCCTCTGGTTACTCTATTGTTTCTCTGCACTGCATTGATACAAGTTCTGTTTAGTCCCTTGCTCACACCTTCAACCCTCCCATAATTGTGGATTGCCTTATCAAACCGTCCTCACCCATCATATCCTGCACTCCACCATCCTTTCCTGAAGAACCTCTTCCCAACCCCCTGATCCATGCTCCCCCCCCCCATCCCAAACCTCCATCCTTTAGATACCCCACCCGCTCTCGGATTCAATCACAGACCCCCTGACACCCTGGGTATCGGCTTGATTACCTCTCCCCCTCCTTTAAAGATGACTAGAGGGAGACCCTCCTCCCTAAATCTAAGCTACAAGCTCGGGAAGAGATTTCTATGGGAAAACAACATTCCATCGGTTGGGTACATAGAGTAGTGAACACCCACGAGCACCCTCCTCCATGAAATTTCTCTCCTTTAAGTGTAGAGCGTTGGCTAGCCTTGACAAAAAACTAGCCATGAGCAGATTGCTCTTATCTGAACCCTTTGATATCCTTTTTCTTCAAGAAATCCTAGGTCAAGGTTATGTTATTGCCCACCTTCTTGAATCATGGCTACCTGGTTGGACTTTTTACACCCCTTGATGCAACAGGGTATTCTAGGGGCCTCGCCTTGGGCATAAACAACCGTTCCATTAGAATTTGTAATACTTGGGGGAGCTCAGGCCACCTGGGAGTAGACATATAGTCCTTTGAATTCGATTTTGAGCTTAGGGTTATCAACATATATGGCCCCTGTCACAATAGGGAAGATTTTTGGAGCAGATTATTAGAATCACACATCCTTCAAAAGGACAAGCTCATTTTGGGGGTGACCTAAATTTCTCCATTTCCTTTGCGGAATCATGGGGGAACAATGCACAAGGAGATAATCTCTCAGATTTTCTTGAGACCATTTTGGAGGATCATAATCTTATTGATATCCCCTCCCAAAAAATCCTACATACTTGGAGGAATAACATATCAGGGGTGAACAATTTCTCCAGAAGACTAGATATATTGCTCATCAAGGAACATTTGCTAAACTTGGGGCAGGGAATTAGACAATGGGTGGGCTCAGGGGAATTATCGGAGCATAGGTTGATCTATCTGGAAATTAGAGGGGGTATGAACAAACCAAAAGGTCCCTTCAAATTCAACATTACATGGCTGAGATATGCAGATTATATCTGTATAGTAACTAATTTCTGTAAGGCTCATCCCCCTGCAACAGAAAGGACTTCTCGGAAGGATTTGCAAAAAACATGAGAGAACTAAAAAATCTATCCAAAAAATGGGCATATAAGAAGAGAACACAGGAAGACCATATACTCAAATTGATTGAAGAAGCCATAGAGGATTATGAAAATGAATTTGGGGGGATCTTCTCTTCCCCAAAACACAAAGAACATATAACCTCTCTTCTAGCTAAGAGAATCCATATTCTTAAGGATAGGGAGGAGAGCTGGAGATTGAGAAGCGGAGCCATCTGGCTTAAGGAAGGAGATGATAAAACCAGTTTCTATCATAAATTTGTGAATGGGTGCAAAGCTATAAATACTATTTGGTAGCTGGCAGATGAACAAGGAGAGCCGATGAACACCTTCCCCCGATTAGCTTCTATGGCCATAGCCCACTTCAGGAACATATATAAGGCTCCCCCAAATGTCACCGTGGTGGAAATCATGAGGACTGTTCAATTGTTTCCAAGGTTTGTTGACCAAGAGGAAGCCTTGGAATTGGAAAAGGAGGTCTCCTTAGGAGAACTAGAATCCACCCTTAAATGGTTTAGGCAAGACAAAAGCCCAAGCCCTGATGGCTGGAATGTGGAATTCTATCTGGCTTTCTTCGATACTCTGGATTGGGATCTCCTACAAGTTAAATAAGAATGTAGATCCCCTGGAAGAATGTGTGAGGCCTACAACACAACTGTTATTGCTCCCATACCCAAATTGGACAACCCCACCTCCTTCAATGACTTCCGACCCATTTCCTTGTGTAACTATATTACAAGATCATCACCAAGATCATTGTCAATTTCCTCTAGCCAATCTTATCAAACCACATCTTAGTTGAACAATTTTCCTTCCTTCAGAATAGACAAATCCATGAAGTGGTCATAACCACTTAAGAAATTCTACATTCTATTTAGACCCAGAAGCTCAAAGGTATGGTCCTAAAAGTTGGCCTCTCGAAAGCCTTTGACAGAGTAAATTGGCTATACATTAGAATGATATTAACACACTTGGGATTTCCATATGAATTCATAAGATGGATTATGGGTTGTATTACTAATGTAACATTCAGTGTTCTTATAAATAGTGCAGCCTCTCCTTTCTTCCACTCCGAAAGAGGTCTCAGGCGAGGATGTCTATTGTCCCCACTACTTTTCCTACTCATCATGGAAGGAATCATCCATATATTGAAGGAATAACACTGATGAGGTAGGCTAAGGGGGATCCACATCACATAAGGATGCACATTGAAACACTTTCTCTTTGTTGACGATATGTTGCTCTTCCTAAATGGGAGTATTGGTGACGTGACTGCTCTACTCAACTCTTTCATTATATTTCTAGTAGCTACTTGCATGTTGGTTAATGATACAAATTCGACTATAATGGCTATAGGATGCTCACCATATGAGATTCAGTATGCCTTGCGAAGATTCCCATACACCCTCCAGCACTTGGATGAGGGACTCAAATACTTGGGCTATAGATTAAAGCCCCTTGGATATAAGAACATTGATTGGATCTGGCTTATAACCAAAATGGAAAAAAGGATAAACATCTGGTTCCACAAATACTTATCAAAAGCAGGAAGGTTAATCGTCATAAAAGCAGTTCTGGAAGCAACCCCAGTACACTAGATGTCTTTAGATTGGATACCAAGGGCAATACTGGCCAGAATAAAAATCTATGCTGCAGATTCTTGTCGAAGGGGAAATAGTCAAGAAGGATATTTGCTTGGAAAAATTTGGAATCCCTGGCACTCCCAAAGAAATGGGGAGGATGGGGAATTAAAAGCCTTGGCACTTTCTCCACAGCCTTGGTGGCAAAACTAGGGTGGCAGCTAGTCACATCACACAACCTGTGGACTAAGGTGGCTATCTCTAAATACACAACTCATTTAACCCTCATGGATTGGCTTCGACAACCCCAGTGGATACAAGTTGGAAGATCAAACATATGGAAAGCAGTCCTACAAGCAATGCCCCTTATCAGCGAAGGTCTCATTTGGAGAATAAAGTTGGGAGATGCCGTCAGAATAGGGACTGATCCCTTGATTGGATGTGGGAATGCTCACAGACTCCCACAAGAGCTTAGAACTCACCTCACTACCGGAGGGATATCACATCTTACTCATATAGCAGACAATGAACACTCTACATTTTTGCAACAAGCCTATAAATCTGGGAGGGCATTGCTGATCCCTCAACCATGGCAACAACACTGGAAATAGTACATGGAGGCCCTCACAAAATCTCATATCAAGATATATGAAGGGGAGGATAAGTTAATCTGGGCACATGCGAAGCATGGAAAATATACACCAAAAGTGGGTTATATAACTCTTATGAACCCAATGAAACCTCCACTGTGTGAACCTTGGTGGCAAAGCTTATGGAAACTAAAATCACCTCCCATATCGAGGCTCCTCGTGTGGACCATACTAAGATATAAAATCCCAACAGGAGAAAATCTTATCAAGAGATCCTTGCATGGACCCTTTTGTTGTGGCCTTTACAAATCCCATAATGAATCAGTGGATCATCTCTTCCTTACATGCCCATCCATAAAAGAACTATGGACTACTATACACTTACATATACCCTCACTCCCACATTGGTACGGTGCTACTATTTAGGAAGCCTGGGAGGGATGGTGGTCTACTATACCCTCAACAAAAGCTAAGAACCTCCCCTTATTTACTTGTTGGGCCATATGGATTGCCTGGAATAGATTTATTTTTTAGAACTCCCTCCCCCACTGGTTGGCCATCACTGCTCAAGTATTAGCTGACTATCAACTGATCTTAGATGAGGAACAAAATCCCAACCCTAGACATATCATACCTAAGAGCATTAACCAATCTCACCCCTGGGCATATTTTGACGGCTCAGCTCAAGGCATAGGATGTGCGGGGTGGGGGGTGGGGGGCATCGTCCTACATCTTACATCTACTCATTATTTCAAAATTCAAATGGGACTGGGCAGAGGGATGAACAATTTTGCTGAGCTTTCAGCAACAAATTACACTAATCATTTTGCACTGGAATAACAATGTAGAAACTTACAACTTTTTGGATATTCAAAAATAGTATGCAATTCGATAAACAAACATTCAAATTGTAATGCTTTTCTCTGAGACACATCATGGAAGAAATCCATAGACTCATAAACTTATTTGACACATTTAATTTTCAACATATATATAGGGAGCAAAACACACCAACCGATCTACTATCCAAGGAAGCAACACATAGTCCTATAGGAACATGAAGCATACTAGAGCAAAAGGATGGAACCTTCCATCAGTACTATCATCGACCTTTTATAGACTTATCAGAATAGCTAGATCTAAATGAGCTTGAACATATTTTTTGTTTATTTGTCTTTATATAATCTTATATATATGCATCATCAAACAAACTTATACATGACAATTATTTTTTGATACTCTCTGCATAGAGCAAGTACATATTTTATATTGAAAATCCTAGTAACAGAGTAGTGTCTCCCTATGTGGAGTACACGTCAAATTTTGATTTCTCAAACAGGATAGGATTTCTAGCCCAAAGTACAGTATATTCCATGGGCATCTGCAAAATGTAATTTTCCTCATTAATGAAAATTACAACGTTTTTCTAGGGGAAAAAAATGAGAATAGTAGAGCTATCCATTATATTTCACTGTAGATCTTTAGTTTTTCTTACAAGAAAGTAGTTAATGTATTGCTCCTTTCTGTTCCAAGGTATACGTAAAAATGCATTGACAAACCTTCATAATATGCAAAGGAAATGGATGTTCTCATTTTCACTTTCTATGGCATCAAAATTTCTATTTAACAAAGGGGCTAGGTAGATGTTAATGGTCTAATTGTATTAAGTTTCTATCAACATACTTGCAAAAAATGGGTGTTCCCATTTTAACTATTCATGGCATCAAAAAGTATAAATAAAAAAGAGGTAAAGTTGATGGTGAGAGCGTAAATGTGTTGATGGTAACATCCTAATTGGATTGCATTTTGCATGGTAAAACTTATGTCTATTGACATTTGCCTTATGTTTGATACACTTTATATGGTTTTGGAGATTCCCTAGTCCTCTCTATCCCATTCCTTTTTGAGTTGAGGCATTGGGATCAACGGAATAAATGCCTTGACGAGGGTACTTGTTAATCCATTACCAACAAAACCTTGAGCCTAATTATGGCATTCATCAAAACATCTTCCAACATACCTAAAGACAAATTCACCAAATATCAAATACAAAGGTGTTGAGCTAGTTGAACCAAATGCATGGGGAGTAACTTATTGCGATAAAGTAATGTCCATTAATAGATTTTGTATGCAATGATTCCTTGACTTAACAGATTACTTAAGGTACACGATCTAAAAACCTTCCAGTTGGGAGCTTCATATTCTAACCAATGCAATGCAACTATAGTTTTCGTTTCTTCACTTAAGGAGGAAATATTGGTATCATGACATCTGATCTAAACCATTTCTAACTCATATAAAAGTTCCTTTTTGTCTACCTCCATTGATTTGGTCCCTACCATTGGACATGAGTATGGGAATGGGTTAAGGAAACTATGTATATCCATTGGATTGAACTAAATATGTTGGTCTTCCAATGAGCCATTCAAAAAGTCAACCAAATCATCCTCCATAAAAAATGGAATGTGGATAACAATGCTAAACCTTTGGATAGAATCACTTAACTGAAAACTTATTGCTTATGGTAACCCTAAACACCATGATCCTACATTATAACTCTGATTTCACATTCTCACTTTGTAAATTACTTATCATTCCACACAATTGGTCTACCTTCATAGCTCCCTAAAATGGTAAAGAAACTGAACTCGTTACTTCTTATCCATACCCCTGTTACACAGTAATTTGTCACCATTTGTCACCGTCCCTGTTACCCCTCTCCTGCACCTTGGAGGACACATTCCGTGACTTGTGAGAAGTGACAAGATGATCCAGGTGGATGTTGGTGGCCACCCACCTATCCCATTTGGACCCCCACAATTGTCTCTTTCATCATTTTTAGTTTCCTTAATTGTAGCACAACTTACTATTTTTAGCAGTTTTTCGGGTCCTGAACTTCCGGAGCCGTTTTGAGGCCCTAAACGACGTTTTTTGGGGAATCCCGGGGCAACATGGGTCCATGGAATGGACCCATGTTGCCCATTCCAACAATGATAGTGCTCGAATAGATCTTTCTAATGAGCTATTGTACGCGTCAAACGGAGATCATATGCTAAAGTTACGACCCCGGGAAGTTGATGTACCAACTTACCCCTAAACGGGGCCCACAGTTTGGCGTTTCATCTCCTAGGGTTAGGTTTTGGAATGTTAAGGGTTTTTCATTGTTTCTCAACAATAAATAGGCCTTCGAGCCTCATTGTAACACAGTTCAGAGGCATGTAGCCATCACATCTCTTCTCAGAGATAAGCTACCATCGCCCTAGCTAGTTTATTTCATTTCTGATTGTAAGCATATTTTAGTATTTTCTATTAATGAAATGAAGTATTATTTCCGCTACATCTTTGTGTATATGGTTATCTCTGTAATTTGTTGCGTTCCTGTTTAAATCCGGATCATGTAATCCCTTTACGGCCGTGCTATCGCGTAACAGCTTCATACAAGTCTCCTAAAAGGTAGTAAGCATGGATGGGTCCATTTCTTCAGATTGCTTATCCTAACTTCATAAGGCAGAAGCCTTAGTGAAGCTTTTCTTTTCTTCCATGAATGTTTCCTTCATGCACTCCAAATCAAAGCTAACCTCCTTTTCTGGAGCTTTGTGGACCCATTCACCCTCTTCAGGTCTCTTTCCCTTATCTCCTCCATTTGTCATTCCACTTTGAAGCACAATATTCACATTGGGGTCTTCTTCTCGGGGTTCAACCCTCATCATCTATAGGTTCTAGGTAGGTTACTGAGGTTGCACCCCTTTTTTGCATATCTTAGCTAGTAATATAGGGCAGTCTTCTGTCGCATGGTCAAACTGAGTACAATATCAGCACGACAGGCGCGTCGGGTTCGTGCATTCTCGAGTGTAGTGTCCTAGTCCCCGACAGTTGTAGCAAATCACTTGTCCTCGACCTCTACTTGGTCCTCCTCCACCTCGGCCTTGTCCACGCCCCTGAAATCCTCCTCGTACTCCCCTAGCACCTTGATCAGTAGGCCAACTTTCTGCTTGCACTCTATATGCGAGCATTCTATCCATCATTGGCTCATAGATATAGTAGTTATGCTCATCATGACCCACCGATTGATAGAAGTTGTAGAAGAGCTGTTGCGGTGTATGTCCAAATTTCTACAGTAGGTGACAATTGTCTATCACATGTTTTCCAGCTACCGGACAGATAACACACCATAGCGCGAGCCTTGTAGTTGGCCCTGCTTGTGCTTCTAGCCTCAGAGGCATCGGCCCTCCTGCTGCAACATAATTCGTGAAGACTAGACAATGATCTTTGTCATGCCCTTGACTTTGACATTTCAAGCACCAAACTTCTTCGCACACCTCTGGCCAACCCAATCTATCCTTTTCAGACTATGAAACTCTAGGCAAAGGTTCTGCAAATGCACGTGAATCTTTTGAACTCCAAAATTAGCATATTGCATCGGTGTCTCATGCAATCTCATTGCAATTTCCAGGGCTTTCACCTAGGTCCCAATCTTTTGCTGTGATAAAGCATCCCTTAGATGAGGCAAGAGCGAAGCCACAAACCATTCACGGTGCTGCCCATCCGTAATATTCATGTTAGCTTCACGGATTGTTCACTTCAATCTCCAATCTAGATCCCGAGGTGTTTTGCTAGGCTTCTTCATGATCTCCTTGAATCCCACAATTGATTGTGCTTCATAATTAGGCCTACTAAACTCCTTATTTAGTGTGATATGAATATATGCTAATAAAGCCATCGGGTTATCAATGTTGCACGTTCTTGTAAAGCAGTGACCAACATTTCTTTCTTCTTCTGATCATTTGTTATACCCTAAGCCTCCTATACGGCCTTCACGACGAACCAAAACTAGTCCAGGTCCTCATTTCCCGAACCCTTGAAAATGGGAAACTTTATTGCATTCACCATATTGAACAGTGGCGGAGGTGGTGGCGGTGTCGGCGAAGGTGTATGCTATGGAGGTGAATGCGGAGGTGGGGTGGGTGGATGGGGTATTCATGGGAACCCTTATTTTATTAACTGAACAACACTCTGTGGTGAAGCCTGTGATGTTTCCTCATCATCACTTAGAGGAGGTTTGATCAACGGGCTATATTCAGGGCCTGTTCTCCCTCTATCCCTAAAGATATTTCCACTTCGCGTAGCTCCAAACATCAAGTATTTAAATTCCTTAAATACTTACCTCGTGGTCCCTTGAAGAAGCGACACTCTGCTTTGCTATAATTGACCCAAGTATCGACCGCGAACTTTGTCATGAATCCTCCTATGACATGATCAAGCCAGTGATCAACAACGTGTGTGATCTTATCTTCTGAGGCTTCCAATCTCTGCACTAATGCCGGGGTCCACACTATCGGACCGTCAAGCCTCCACCTTCCTTGGTTGTATGCCAATTTAGCGATCCACTCATATAATTCAACCGGGAAGGAACAAAAGAAGATTTCGTATATCTCTGTGTACAAGTATCTGTCCAACCACTGTTATTTCACTAATCACTGATTTATATTTTCTCACACCATGAATTCGTGGATCTTCCTATCAAACCAATATTCAATTTCATTCTTAGTCAGATTCCAGTGATGTGACATCACATATCTCTTTATGCATATCCCGATTCCGACAATGGAACCATTTGTTGGCTTAGGGGGCCCTAACCTAGGTTCAACGTTAATTTAGCCAAACAAATACCTACACTACTGGCCTTTTCGGCATTAATCTGTGGAGCGTGGGCTGAAGCCTCACCCGAAGCAGAATGTGGGGATGATGGAACCGAGTTTGCACACCCACAGATGGTAGTGATGTCGTTTTATACCCTAACTCCGCCTTCGCATAGATCGATAAGACTTTTATTTCTGATCGGTATACTTCTCTTAATCAGCCTATAGACCTTTGCGAAGGTCTACGACTATCGTTCGTAGACCCTAACCAAGCAAATCAACCACTTACGCACTTTTGTAACTACTCTTACTTCCGTATTTACATAGATCAGCTTAAGTATTTGATAACTTCAATTTGGATCAATATGTTCTTTGCGTAAACAAATATTATTTCTTGCGTATAGATAACAATGTAAATGATATATATTCACGCATAAATATAGCATTAAATCATGTAATCATTATGAAACATAAAATAGCCACATTTATTCATAATATAATTAAATAGATCAAACACAAATATTTCCAGAGTAATCTTCTTTATTAGTACTTCGGATCTTCCTACAGACGCTAAGTACTCTGCGCACTCAGCTGTAGGGGTCCACGCACTCCGCTGTGGACTTCTACCCTATGCCTCTATGCACACAATTGCAGAGCCTTTCTTCTATTCTAAGACTCTTTGCTCTTAGCTCTTATTGACCCATCAACCACTTAACTCCCTTAGACTCTTCTAAGACTCTCCTTTTTATACAATCCCATGGTTCGTGGACCTTGGATAGATTTTCTAAAGCGACACAACTTACACAATAGAAGGGCAAAAAACCTTTATGACACTTTACATCTACGTGCTCCTTGACCACAAATTGCAGAGACTTTACACTTTACATACAAAAACTTGGGCTTTCTGCCCCAAAACTTGGGCTTTTAACCCCAAAATTGACCCTAGGGAACCCTGTCCCAACAATTTTCAACGACTTTTGGATGTTTGCGACTTCTAGAGGAAACATTAGTAACCTGAAATACTAGAGTAATAACACTATCAAAAGTTTTCATCTTTTCATCCAACTTTTTGATGCGAAATTTGTGGCCATTGCACCACATAACCTTGTAGTGTTTCAACTGCAATATCTATTAGGCATGTAAAAAATGCATGGTCAACTGTTAAACATATTTATACCTGGAAATTACGAAAATCAAGAACAAAAACACACCATATACATCAATATAATATTCAAATAAACTAAATAATATGGGTGGATATGCTTACATGTTTATCTTTAAACCATTTTCTAAATCAATTTCCCTCTCTGTAAGATCGATATCTCTTTCACTGCATCATTCAACTTCTTTGACCAATGTAGCCACACCACCGAATGATAAGTTACCATCATTAGATTGTTTACATTGTTCAATCCATATCTTCATCTAATCAAAATATAAATATAAATTTTGAATTTGATTTTGACTCCACAAGTTGTCCAAGTCATCCCTCAAGTCTTCAAGTCGACCCAACCCTCCATGGTACCCATTCGACCTATTGATAACTATATATATGAGGTACTCATCTACTTCTCAAGAAACATTCAATTTGAGAACCAAGTATCAATTTATTCTAGCCATATAAAGGAAAACAAGGAGAAGAACAAAGAGAATAAGGAGCTAATCAAAGACATCAAAGTGAAAGATAAATCTTGGTAAATAAGTCGAAGTTTATGTGGTTATTCTTTGAGGAACAGGGCAAAGACTTCTGTAGTTATTCTCTGCGGATCAGGCCAAGTCTTCTGTGGTGAATTCTCTATGGAAAGGGATGAGATATGTGTGATTATTCTCTGTGCAAAGAGGCTGAAACTTCTATGATTACTATTTGTGGAAAATGGATAAAACTATGTGATATCTCTCCACTTTTAAGACTTGAATCCTGTGGAAGATAGGCTTAACCTCAAACCTTTATTGTAGACTCCTTGATCGAGGTGGCTAAGGTAGAATGTGAGGGCTTTGATTTGGACTCCTAGTAGATAGTCTTGTTAGTCAGTTTGTCTATCATTTTGACTTTGACGTCTCTCTTGTTGAATTGATTCTCCAAGGAAAGAATGGCTGGGTTTTTACCCCAAGTGGGTTTTCCTAGGGTAAACATTTTGTTGATTCTATGCATTTTGATCTCTACTTTTCTTAGTCTTGTATCATTGAATTTCTGAAGTATAATTTCTTGATGAAGAAGTTGTAAATGCTAAAATAAGATAAATAATCACCAACCCAGATCCATCTTAACTCCAGATCTATCAAGCGCTGAGAGGGATCAAATATATCGAGGTGAAAACCTCTTTTTGAGTGCAAAAGTTGAGGAAGGGGTTGCACCTCGAGAGATTTGATCCCTCTCGACAATTGATAGATCCAAAGTTAAGATGGGTCTAGGCTGGTTTCAGTCGTGTGCGACGACAAAAAGATATGTTTAAAATATAATTAATTTTCTCATATTAAATATATTTAACATTTCTAAGTTTATATATTACGACAATACAAATGTTGAATACAAAGTTATAATATTTAATGTTTGAAAATGCAAATTATAATAAGAGTTTAGTCGATGAGAAAATAAATTACAATGTTATTGCTCTCAATCGCTTTTCTTCCGCTTTTCTTGACGTCACTCCTGCTACTTTTTCCATCTTTGTAGTAAACATCATACCCTGTATCTCTTGATTCAGAGTTAATATGGATCTAAATTAAATGCATTGATTTTATCTCTTTGTTATTCTCTTTGACGTACTCTTCTCTCTTCCTGCTCTTTTTTAGTTATCATTTCTAGTTCCTTTGTATGTTCTTCATGCTCTTTACTTGTCATTTCTTCTTGATTTTCTCTTTGTTGTGCATTTTATTCTATTATTTTTTGTGCCTTTCTTTGTCGATATGCTCTTTGATATTCTATTTGACATTTTTTTTCTTTCTTGTTTTTCTTGTGCACTTGTTATATTTAGTTCTTTTCTCTATTCATCATGTTCTTTAGTTGTCATTTCTAGTGTTTTTCTTTGTTCTTCATGCTCCTTAGTTGTCATTTCCTTTGGTTATTTTTTTTTTTGATTTCCTATTTGTTATGCATATTATTATATTCTTTATTATTTATTTCTTTCTCTATATTCTCTTTGATGTTGTCTATGACATTCTCTTCTCTCTTCTTCTTCTTTTAAACTTGTCATTTCCAGTGTCTTTATTTGGTCTTCATGCTTGTGGTGAAGTAAAATTATGAGTGCGGACACAAACAATTCCTCTAGCCTGATAATGGGTGTAGCCACAACTGATACATTCTATGGAAGATTTCCTTAGGTTAGAACCAATCAAGAGGGCCTCTCTCTTAGTACTCTTATCCTGTTTTGTGATGTCCTTGCTTGCTCGCTCCAAGTATCTCTCGTTTCCTTCATCAAACACCTGAAACAAGTAAACAACAACAAACAACAACCATGATAATAGACAAATTGTAATTCAACCTATTTAACAAGTCAAGAAACATTAAGCCATGAACATGTAAGATGACACATCCTGTAGGAAATCAATCGATAGTTTCATATATATTGAATCAAGAAGAGATTAAAACCATTACCTTGATGTTGCCGTTCTTCTCCAAGAAAAACAGGTCCCCGCACACTTTTTCTAGCATTCTATGATGGCCTCAACAATAATAGTTTTAAGGATCTTCCCTTTAGGCTTCACACTCAACTAAATTCACACTTCTCCCTCACACAATGAGAAAGCTACAACTATGAATAGCTTGCTATTTACTCCAAACTTAATTAGCACTAGCACACCATTATTAACACTAGCTTGTGCCTGAGAAAAAAGGAGGTGTATATAGCATGAATGGATGGGAGATGGATCCTCTTCTCATGGGAGAAGGTCTTATCTCTTGAGGCACTTCCATAATTATAGGGTAAAGGAGCCCAAACTGACATCCTCAACCCCATTTGGCCAAACCATTTACTAGACTTTTGTTACGAAGCTTCTAGAGCTGGAAGCTTCAGGTCTTTATTTAAAAAACTTTCCATAAGAGGACCGGTGCGATTGGAACAAATATCAGTCACTTCGGTTGGTGCTAGGGACAATGTTAATCCCTGCATGCCGCCATGATGAGGACAAGGGCCATTAGTGCCGGTCTTGTAAACTGGGAAAAACATAAAATTTTGGGAAAATGGTGCAAAAGGGAATTGTTCTACTCATGGAGAGGGACACAATGGGAGTTTCTTCATGAAGGGAAATCATGTAGGGTTCACTATATAGGTCCTCTAGGATCAAGGAATGGGGAGTACAGGGACAATGACAAAATGATGTGTAACAAATGCCCCCTAAAGCGTGAATGCCAAACTAGAGTGAGGGATGAAATGCTTTATGAATTAGTGTGGAGAACCATAGTCTGTTGTCAGAAAACCTGCAAGAAAGTATATATATGTGTGTGTGTGTGTGTGTGTGTGTATATATGTGTGTGTGTGTGTGTGTGTATACATATACATATACATATACATATATATACATAACTAAAAACTCTGTCAAATGATACATGCATCTTGGTATGGACGCAACCATCTAGAGAACGATCATGTGAATGGGTCCACGCATGGGCGCAACCATCCGTTAAAGAGCATCATAATGAAACCAAGGTATGGTCACAACCATTTAATAATGAGAAGGATCACATATGATAACTCATGGTATGCTGGCAACCATCCATCTGAAAGAGACATGTATATCAACATAATCATGTCACACCACTTTGCAACCTAAAATTTTGTAATCTGAGCCCTGAGTCTTGTGCTCCAACATGACCATTTAATCAAGTAAATATTTTTTACCATTTACCATTTTACCTTACTGTGAAAGACTTTTTACTCACTTTTTCCCTAATTGTTCCAGAGTAGATTGCAGGAGATCCAGGAGGTCATTCATCAAGGTGCTAGTTACAAGTAAGAGCCAAAGCCATGAGCTTCGTTTTCATGCCATTTATTCCCATTTTTAACCATTTTTAGGATTTTTGAGGGAGGATTTTTCAAAATTTTTTCACCCTTGGTCAGTGTGACTTTTGGGCACGAAATCACACCGGCCGAGGGTAATTAACCCGACCTATCGCGCCATTGGTGCAACTGTTTTTAAAACAGGTGCATCGTCACTGTGAATAGGGAAAATCCCAATTTCCTCTTAAAACCACTGTTGAAAATTGAAATTTATTGGCCAAAAATGATTGTTGACTCAAATCTTTGGCTTTTGCAGGAAAGAATCGTTGAAAATGGTAGAATGGAAAGAATGGGAGCACGAGGATGTGGACACACAAGCACTAAAAGATCCAAATTTCCTGGAATATTTGAGGGCCTGTGTGCTCCTTAAATTATTTCTTACACTAGGGATGCGGGCACAATTTGAGTTGCTTCAGTACGTGATTATTATCTGGAACATAAATCGGGAGATATTCATCATTGGTAACCAGGAGCTGGAGTTAGAAACTTCAGACATATATTTCATCACAAGACTGTCCCGAAGAGGGGAACCAGTCAACTTATACGGGTCATGATCGATTAGGCAAGCATATCCATGTTGCTTGCTGAACATTGCCCTGAAGCCCTCAAATCCAAAGTGGCAAGATTGAGATTTCCACTATTCAGGATTTGACACTGAGAGTGCTACTATTGACTATCAACAGAGTGGCAGGGCCCCAGGTAGTGCAAGAGACTAATAAGTCGAAGTTCCTGTATGCTATCGACTGCAAAGCACCGATGGTCTTCAATTGGGCAGAGGCCATGAAGATCAACATAAAATGCGATCTCACCAAAGTTAAGGCGGGGAATCTAAAGCAATTTTGCTTCAGATCCGTACTAGTGACCTTTTTCTTGGAACGGGTGCCATTGTTCCAGTACTAGTTGACCGAGGTAGATCCTCCCATGCCACACGACTTGCAGATGGCCCACTGGAGTTGTTTGATGCCCAGGATCACTAGGGGCCAGCACATGTTGTATAGACCTGCATTCTTTTCATGGCTACGTCGATAGAAGATCGTCATGTAGGACTGGCCGTATAGTGGCACCGAATTCCGTGGAGATCTAGACATGCCGTTACCAGATGGAGAGGATTTTGATGATGAAGGTAAAAAAATCAATTTTTAATTTTGTGATTTTTTAATTATTTTTGATATATATGTGTTTATAACATTTCACTTTGTTAATTCAGACGTTGGACCAGAGCATCCTGCTAGGATGTCCCCAGTAGCTAGGCGTGTCGTACGCCCGATTGATGCTGTTGCTCCTTATCAGGAGGGGAGTGAAAACAAGGAGGAGATCGTGAGGAACCTTGAGGGGTTTACTCATGGTATCCTAGAGTATGCTCGGGTGGGAGACATTCCTCGCCAGTACTAGAGACACAGTGGAGTATTGGATCGGATCCCCTGATTATTGAATCGTGCTACATGAGCCATGTCACGCTACCATGATCACCATGTTGATTAGTTCCTAGGTCCATCATTTACATTTTTTGAGGCCTGCGTGCCACAGATATATGAGGCCTGTGAGCCACCGATGTTATTTTGAACACACATATTTTTTTTTGGGATTTTGATGTATTAAACATTATCACCGTATATATATATATAATATATATATATATATATATATATATATATATATATATATATCTATATTCTATATATAATATATATATATATATTATATATATATATTATATGCTGTATGTTTTCTTGCTTACTATGTACAAATATTTTTTTTATGTTTTTTTTTTTATTTTTTATTTTAATTTTTTTTATTTTTTTATATATATATATCTTTTCACATGTTTCATAAATGTCTATCCAACACATAATTAGCTAATGCATCAGTCCATGTATTCATGTGTCTAGGAATATGATGATATGTAATGCAATCAAAATGCCTTTCCAGTAGACGGATATGGAGATACATTCTAAATATTTGAGGGTTTCTAATGGAATATTTCTCGTTGAGTTGAAGGACCACAAGCTATGAATCCAGGTTGACAACCAACTCACGAATGTCAAGAGCAATGGATTTTGACAACAGTTCGATGACCGCACTGTATTCAACAATGTTGTTAGTTTTGCGACCTAAGCAGATACCTTGAAAGTCAATCAACTCACTGTTAGGGTCATAAATAGCCCACGTCGCAGATGATAGGTTCTGGGTACTACGACAAGCACCATCAGCAAAATCGATGTGGGGAGTCCCAAACATATGCAAAGCAAGGAAAACATAGTAAACATGAAAGCTATTTGAAAACTAACACACCAAACCATACCTCACAAAAAATGAATGACACACTAATGTACACAAGTAACCATACAAGATGACCTAAGCATAGTACTTCTTGAGGTAAAGCCCATTTTAGGGCTTGTCCAAAGGATTCCCTTCATAATCAATAAGCTCATAGGCCCCTTTTTGCAAAACATATTTGAAAATGTAGGGCCTATGCCACATGGGTTTGAACTTGCCTGCCCCTAGCTTATCATTAGCTTGGTCATACAGTAAGACCAAATCACCCTCATAGAACGCATGAGGGGAGATCGACTGATCGAAATGGGACTTGACCCATTTCTTTTGTGCTTCGATAACCAAAGTAGCGAGATGATGAGTCTCATCTAGTCATTCTAAATATAAAATGTACTCTTCTTGAGGTGATCTTTTAGGGAGAATTTCGACAACTAGCTTGAGTGAAGGAATCTCGCATTCGATCGACAATGTTGCTTCCAGACCATAAACTAGTTGGAATGGTGTGAAACCAGTTGCGTCTTTAGTTAAGGTTTGGTAATCCCAAAGAGCTGAAAATAGCATGAGACTCCAATTTGACTTGTGCATCCCAATAGTATGCTAAAGCATTGTAACCAAAACCTTGTTCATGACTTCAACTTGGCCATTAGCCTGAGGGTAATACGGGGTTGAGTCATTGTGGTGCAAACCCAACGCGGATGTCAGCTCAACCATCATGTAATCTATTAAATGGGAGCCATGGTCTATGACAATGGCTTGAGGTACACAAAACCTGGAAATAACATGATTGAAAAGGAATTGAGCCGCCGTTTTATCATTTGTAGAGTATGAAGGCATCGCTTCGGCCCATTTGGTGAAACAATCCATAACAATGATAATATAGCCATGCCCCCCCAACCGAATGAGGGTTACATGTCATATAATCAATGCCCCATTTGGAAAAAGGATCAACAGTAATGAAGGGGTGTAGGTGAGCGGGTGGGGCATGCATGTTGCGTTGGTAAATTTGGCATTCGTGGCACTTACGAACAAGAAGGATGCAATCCTTGAAAATGGATGGCCAAAAATAACCAGAGCGAAGGATTTTTTGAGCGGTATCATATCCATACATATGACCACCACATTCCTTGGAGTGGCAATAGTTGAGAACTCTTTCAGCCTCCTCGAGAGTAAGGGATTAGCGAAGAAAAAAATCGACACTGGCATAGTATAAAGTATTGCCAATAATATGTTAGGGTTGGGAGTGATGCTGAATCCTTTGACGATAATCCTTAGTCAATGTGGGCTAGAACATGGACGTCTGGAGATACATGGTGATATCCCGTACCATGGATCAAGGGTGCTGATCAGGGAGAGAGTCTCGTTTGGGAGTTATTCATCTGCACCAATAGGGAGATACTTAGAAGGAAGGGAACAAACAAACTCGGTGAAAACGAATGACTTATTAGATTTGGCAATAGTAAATACCAAAATGAATTTTTGTAGGATGACAATCCATTTTGAATACTTTCCCCCCAGCAACTGACGAATCAGGATGTAGGTCATGGGGTTGCATTCAGAAATGACTGTAGCCGTGTGTAAGAGGATGTAGTGCTGAAATCACTGAACAACCTCGACGTCAGCGAAAGCCAACTTCTCGACATGGGCATAACGCGTTTCAGTGTTGAGAAGATTACGACTAAGGTAGTAGCTAACATGTTCGTTACCTTCATCGTCGTCTTGGACCAAGACCATAGAAATGGTGTTAGGGGCCACAACTAGGTAAATGAAGTAATCTCTATAATAATCTTGGGGATGCAATAAAGGAGCATTTATCAGGACAACCTTGAGATCATCGAAAGATTTTTTGACAACCTCATCCCATACAAAGGGAATTCCTTGTTTGAGCAATCGGGTAAATCTTGTAGCTAGCTCAACATAATTGGGTATAAAACGACGGAGAAAATTTGCCTCTCCTTACAGGCTCTGGAGTTGGTGCAATGAAGATGGAGGGGGTAAATTTACAGTGGCCTCAACTTTAAGTGGATCAAGGCAAATACCATCCTTGGAAATGATAAATCTGAGGAGTCATCCGTATTTTACGCAGAAAACACATTTATGTAGGTTGAGCCAAATGTTGTAGTGTCTACAACGAAGAAAAATCTATCGAAGATGGTCAGGGCGATCTTGGCGCTTACGAGAATGAGTGGGAAGGTCATCCAAGTAAGGTTGGACAATGTTATGAATATCATGAAACACATAGGACATTGCCCACTAAAATGTAGCCCCAACATTTTTGAGGTCGAAAGGGAGATTTTTGTACATGAACGTACCCCATGGATAGATAAAAGCTGTCTTTTCTGGATTGGCCGGTGCAATGTTAATATGGTTTTAACCATAAAACTGTCCATAAAGGAAAAAAATTCGCTCCCAGCACATTCATCAATGATCTGATCAATGAAGGGAGTAGGGTAGTTATCCTTAGGACAAGCACGATTGAGATCATGATAGTCAATGCAAATGCGGATCGTGCCTTCTTTTTTCATCACCAGGACAATATTTGACACCCAATTCGTAAGAGGGATGGGATAGATGAACCCAATTTTGACAAATTTTCATCTTCATCCTTGATAGCAGTGGCTTTCCTAGGATGCACTGGGCAAAGCCATTGGCAAACAGGCTTTGTGTGAGGATAAGTTGGTATTTCGTGCACAATAATGCTAGGATCAATTCTAGGAATTTCTTCATAGGACCACACAAACACATCATTGAATTCTTGAAACAGACGAGTAGAGCTCTTGATCTCATCTAGAGAACAAGATACCCCGATATGGACATGTTCAACAATACTGGGCTTGATAGAAATATCAATCGGCATCATTTGGGTAATATTACCCAACTTTCCTTTCAATCATACTTCATGAGTCATGATCAGTGGCAGAAGCAGGAGGGAAGGAAACGAAGAAGAGAACTCTTCGAAACTGGTAGATGTGACCACCGGGTGAGGCAGGAACGAGGAATGATGATGAGTGTTGTTCTAAGGTGGTTCCTCGAGAGATAGGACTTCCATGATACCTTCGTCAGCAAGGAAGTTGGCTAAGGGATCAAGCGATTCCAAAGCGCTAAGCCATGAGGATTGAGAATACGTATCGAGAGAGGTCTTTGAAACAGAAGAATCAGAGGATGCGAGACTCGAAGTCGAAACAATTTCCGCGTAATTGATTTCAGCAAGACTAAGCGGCATAACCTCGCCCTAGGTATCAACAAGATCTGGTGAAGGGATGATCCAAGGGTCAGATTTGACTGAGATAATGATGATAGAGGCAACATGAGGAGGTGGGAGCGGAAAAATTCCCATTAAGGCAGAATATTTGAAAAGAGCTGCCCCCACACTCTCATAGGGAGCACCAGTGTGCTTGACATACAGAACATTTCCATTTGAGGAGGAAGAGGAAAAAAAGGACAGCTGGTTAATAGTGACAATCTTCCCTTGATTTGGAAATTGAATCACGCAGAATAGGGAGGAGGCTACACATGGGTCCAACTCCGGTTGAGTAGAATATTGTAATTGAGATTAGCGTCAACAATCTCTACCTCGACTTGTATTGTCTTGCCCTCTAGAGTAACGGAAAGGTTAGGTAAGACATCGAAGGGTTGCAAATTGCACCCATCGAAAGCTTCCAAAGTGTTCGGCGATTGGTTTAAAGCAGGAGAACCAATGGCCTTCCAGCATGTGATTGACATGATGCAGGTGGAAGCATCTTCATTAATGACAGTACCGTGGATGGTCTTCTCATTGATGATTACCTAAATGAGAAGGGCAATTTGATGAGGGAGACGTGGAACATGGTTCTCTAGATCGAAACATATTAAATAGGAATCAGTGGGATCTGTTAGCACTTGAAATTTCACCTCAGGCTGAAAAAGGTAAACTCCAAGGCAACATCAAACCACTTAGCCTCGTAGCTAGCCGTACGGGGCAGGAGAGGGCTCTCTCCGGTCTATCTCGGCAAAAGGTCTTCAACGGGCTGAGACAACCAATAAAGAACACTGATTTTAGGCTAGTAAACTGATAAAAAGGTTTGATTTGGGATTTTTAGGGTTTTGGTGGAAAATTGGGGAAAGGCAATTTTGGGTGCGGGGATTGGACACAGTTTTTGCAGGGTGTTCTTTGGGGTGAGGTAGGAGACTGTATTAATGCCTTTGAAAGATTTGGATGGATGAGAATGACTGGTGAGGAGCTAAGGAGAGCAAGAAATCACCTTGAATTCTCCTTAAACAGATGAAAACACTGATATTAAGCAAACTTAAAGGCAGAGCATAGCAACCATGAATTCTACCTTAACACTTCATTTGCCTAATTTGCAGAAGAAAAAGTAAGAAAATGATTCACATAACAAACTTACAAGTACAAAGAGAAACACACCATCAATACATGTAACCACAAGAATCCCAAAAAGGACTGCAAAACCCTGGTCTTTCTTCCTTTGCCAAAAATGCAGAGATACAATCAGTAATACAATAGAAGCTTTCTCCCTCAAGAGTCCAACCATGAAAATGACTAAGAAAGTACATAATATAGGCAAGCTAACATCTTTCCTTGCCTCCAGGGGTCGAGCTCACTATCCTAGGAGCTGTTTCAACCAATTCTAAACTGAGCACTGAAAACTAGGCAGTCAAAACAACTTGCCTCTATAAGCCAGGAAACAAATTCATTCATTAAATTTTTGCCTATCTTATGAATGAATCTTCTATAAGAGATAAATGAGTGTCAAAATATCATAAAATTACATCATTTACATCAAGGAGGATCAAAATTCACTCCAAAAATTCAAACCTAGTCAAAATTGCGTTTTGTTGAGCTGTACAATTTCTGTGAAAATTGCCCAAGGGGTCGCGCACCTTTGGAGACGCTTTTGAGGCACTTCCAGGTGTCCAAATGAGGCAAAAGTGGGCTTTTTGGAAATTTCTGGATGTCTACTTTCTAACGCAAGTGGAATTTCTTAATTTGGTGTCCATTTTCCCCTCCAAAATTGCAATCTCCCAAGACTGCTTCCTGTGTGTCAAAAAGGTGGCAGAAAGTCATTTTTTGCTTGTTTTTTGACCTTTTGGAGGCTCAAAACTTGGTGAAATTTCTTGATATTCGCTAACCAAGTGTATTTTTGCATGACAAATCCAAAAATGCAAACTTTTCCTGAAATTAACCTCCCAATCGAAAGGGTCGCGCACGGTGCGCGACCCTTTGGTGAAGAAAACCTGTTTTTTGACCAAAAATTCACAAATGACCAAAAATGCTCAAAATTTTTTGAACTTTGTGTTGGGGTTAAGTCATTTAGCACCAAGCTCCTTCAAGGAAGCCTCAACCAAGATATGGAGGGGATCAGGCCTTTTTCTTCATTTGAGTGCCTTAGCCAACCGTCCTTGGAGCACCTTCATTCTTGCCTTGCATACGTGCATTCGGGCCCAATAATGGTTCTTCATATTCCGGAGCAGGTCCTTATCTCTATTGGCCTTGGCCAGCAACCTCTCCAAATGAGCATTGACCCAAATAAGCATAAATTCTTGATCTATGGATGTCAAATCACCGGGTCTCCTACAAGCCAATTCCCGGTCTTCACGAATCTTCCGCTGCTCATAAAGCTCGTGCACATCCTCCAACTATTTGTTGCGCTGCTCTAAATAGTTAATTATCCATTTTTCCATCTGAAATTTCTTGTGCAGCGACTCATTCTCGGTCCTTTGCTCTCGGACGATCTCCTTGAGCTTTGAGGCAGGGGAGCTATCCTCAATATCAATGATGTCAATATCTGGATCACATGACAATCCTTGCTCAATCCTGGGTTGCTTTCCCCTCTCTGATACCTGTGCCACTATCCGAAATGAGGCCCCTTCCACCTGGTGTGGAGATAACACTCGCGGTGCTGATGAAGAAGGCGAGACCCCTTCCACCTGATGTGGAGAAAATACTCGCCTAGCTGCTGAAAATAAGGCCCTGTAGCCTCTCTGATAAGTGACCAATGGAGGAGAGCTGACATGTCTAACTTTTGGGATATCATGCTGCTGTGAAGGTCCTCCCTCCTCATGAACAACCTCCGGGGGTGGTGGTGTCCCTGTGAAGAAGTCTCGGGAGATGAAATCCTCCCATGGGATACCCTGCTGGGCCAACTGATGCATGACCACAATCTTGATCAAAGCATAATGGTAAATGCTCCTATGTTGCTGTGCTGGACTCTTTCTCTGCACCAATGGCACCATCTTCTCAATATTCCGGCACATAAAAAAGGGTATGTTCATCATCCGTACCCGTGTGAAATGCATCAACAAGCGAATATGGTACAAAAATAAACGTGAAAATCTACCCTCACAGGTGAAATAGCGCATGATGAGCCTCATCAAGGGAACATACTCATCCTTCAAAAATATGAAAGGAAATACACCAGTCATGTACCTCATATATTCAGGTTTAATGTAAGGTTCATACTGAAATCTGTCCAATAGTTTGTGCTTGTTCCACTCTTCTCCAACATTAGGTATCCCCGTGGCTTGAGAAACCATCTCAGGTTTCAATGTAAAATCAACCCCTGCAAGATTTACATGCCCGTCATGCAAATGAAAAACAAACAAGTGGACCAATTCCCTGTGATGCTGAATTTGAGAAATCCTCTCGCAAAATTCATAACATGATAGGTAGCGGAAACATGTGACTGCAAGTGGACAAGCCTGCAAATATGTCAAAGTGGTGGGCTCCTCTCTCACATGGTGACCACCCTTACCACCCCTCCTCCTTTCTACCTCAACCTTTGAAGCTGACTCATGGTCATCACTTTGCTCATAGTCGGTTTCGGTTTCTGACATGGTTTCCGGAGCAAAGTGGCTGAAATGTACTGCTGCTTCTGCTTTAAAATCTGCTGTTTTAACTATTTTGAAATGCTGTTTCAAGGGGAAAAATAGCACAAGGGAAATGTTAGGGAAGGGAGACTTGGAAGGGAAATTGGGAAAAATATATGAAACAGGGAGTTTAGGGGAAGAATTATGACATATACATCATCATACAATTTCATTTGCAAGGATGTTATGGGAGGTAGGGTTTAGGGTTTGATTTTTGATTTCTTAATATTTTTGGTAGGGAAATTAAATAACAGTGATAAGGGAGTAAGAAATGGGAGGTGGGAAAATGTAGGAACAATAGGAATGAAAAGGAATACCTTAAAACAACAAAACAAACCCTAGAAACTTTGAAATTTTCAAGCAAAAGCACATGGAGTCTTTATTTGCAAATGAATGCTTTTAAAATATGATCATGATCTTCTTCAAGCTTTAGCAAACCATAATTTATATGATTGAAGGCCTAGCTGACAAGCTTGAACAATTTGGGGTCTTTCTAAAGTTTATAAGCAATTGCTGTAGGTGAGCTCCTAACAGGTCGCGTGCAGGACTGAAAGGTCACGCACACCCAAGAGGTCGCACCCGTGTTATTTTCTAACTGTTGGAACCCCCTGGACGGGTCGCGCCCACCCAACAAGTCGTGCACAGCTGTGGAGAGGTCGCGCACAGATCCTCTCTGCAATTCCACCTAAATGCTCTTGAAAACGATTTTCTCTATTGCTTGAAGGCACGATGAAGCTTAATAAAGGGAAAGAGAGACTTTATAGCCTTGTTTTGAATTTATTTCATGTCAAAACCCTCTTTCTAATGTTTTTCATGACACATTTTAAACTTTGAATGTTGCTGACTTTTTGGTTTCCTTTTGTCCTGAAATTGGTTGAATTGATGTTTTTTCTTGAAAATTTTTGCAGGGATAGCTTCTGAGAAATCTTGGCAAAGGGGACCAGGGCTACATACTGACTTTTGATGAATTTTTGAATTTTTACAATTTTTACAAAATTTTGAGAAATGACCTTGGCTTTAAAAACAGGGTTTTTAAATCCAAGGTAAAAATTAATTGTACAAGATGAAATGTTTTGAAGAAATACTTTGATAGTTCATCCCTCTAGCCTACTGGGAATTTATTGACTTTTAAAGACATGACCTCGACATGACCTCAAAGACAAATTGGACCTAAACCCTAGAGCTAGGACTTTTGACCTTAAGACAAGACAAGAAACTTTGAAAGAGTTTATTGACTGAAACAACTTGATCCAGCAGTGCCAAGAGGGGAATAAAGACACCAACTCCTCCATCAGGGTTATGGCATGCCTAATGGAATGCAGTGAGATGACACTGATGAGACACCTACTTATGCAAATGCAAAGAGTTTTGATCGCTGATGGAGGGCTACTAGACCGACTCTAACACTAATGATGTGGTAGGACCTCGAATTTCACACCAAGGAGTTGATCTGGTGAAGTTTCACCATGTATTTGGTGATAACAATGAAGCTCAAGATAAGGGCAAAGAACCTTCCTACTCAAATAGTGAACAAGACCCTAAAAATGTTGTTGCTAGATATATGAAGAAAAGAAGAAAGAGGGTAAAGGAATCCTAGAGGAAATATGTTCAAAATATTGAAGATCTTCCTCCAAATGTTTAAGATTCTAAACATCACTCTCGAGATTATGATAAAGAATCAGACGAGAGGTCATGCTACTCAGAAGGTATGTTATTTTTTTTTATGAAAGTGAAGAAATAGGTCACTTATCTCCTAGTTGTGCATGCACACTATAGAAAGAAATGGATAAATGCTCATCTACTATTAGAGATGAAGATAGACTTATATTAGTAGAAATAACAAAGGAAGATACCTCTAAAGAATAGGGAAGAACGTCTCATGGTGAGAATGAAGAGAGATCCCATGAGTGTTCATCCATAGGAGAAAATGAAAGTACCCCTAGTAGTGATGAAGAAGGAATACTTCTTAGGCATGTGGAACAATCCCTAGATAAAGAGAGAGATTTAAATCTTGCTAATGATTTTTCTAACACATCTAATAGTGAAATAGACCTTGGTTGTGGGTCAGCTAGTACTTTTGATAGAGAAGAAAAATACTTAGAGGAGAAGATCTATTTCAGAAAGAAGTTGATCTCTATACTAAGAGAGATCAAGGAGATATTAGACTATAATCTCAAGCATAAGGAGAAGTTGCATGAATATTTGCTTGAGAATGAGTTGAGAAAAAAAATTATTGATCTAAATGCTCAACAAGGAGAGGCTAGAAAATTGAATGGGAGGTTGATCAATCAGTTAAATGAAGGACAAGCCTATTGTGAGAGACTGGAAGCTAAAGTAGTCTTAGTGAGACATGACCTAGAAAGGGGAAATAAACAATTGTCTCAATATTAGAAGCTTGAGAAGAGAAGAAAGGCCTTGGATCAAGTGCTTGTTAAGCAGAGATCCCCTCTCATCAAGGTTGTTTTGGGTTTCAAAGAATATTCAAGATCCAAGAAAGAAAAGGCTAAATGTTCAACTACCCAAGAAAAATGAGTAGAAAAGTCCAATAAAAATAAAGGAAAATGGATTGTTTGGAAGCAACAATAATGAGGAAAGAAGAAAAACATTAAAAATAGAAAAGAATAGCTCAAGGCAGTGATTCAAATGGCCATAGAGAGTGAATGAAGAACCAATAAGGGTCCTTCCAGTTCAGCAAAAAAGGTCTCAAGGAGAAAGTATGTTCAAGTATCCAAAGTTATTTTATGGTTATTTTTTTCTTGCAACAATTATGGGCATAAAGCCAAAACTCTAGTTGGAATGTAAGAAAGTAAATTGTGATAGGTAGAAGTGACCTAGTAAGGCATCAGATGCCCAGGAATAAGCATGTTTGTAGTGTGAGGATATAGTAATTCTTCTGCCCCATTCATGTACCATGTTAAATGTTACAACTATGGCAAGTTTGGGCACAAGGAAGAACGTTACATATATATCAGGCAAATCCCACTTCTCAGAAGATGCAGAAAATGTAGTAGCTTGATCTTTGAAGACGATAAGAAACCTTAGAGCATAATAATGTGAGTTTGTCTTCAGTTCTCTATGTAAAGGAAACATGATGCAAGGAGGTGAAAGGAATCAATAAATATTTAATACTTCCCTCAAAGAATATCAGAGAAGAATTAAAAGGTATGATCCTCTTATTTTTGTAGCAAACTTCTCTGAAATTATCAACTACAAAAGGAAAAATCTTCAGGTAGGAAAGAGCAACAGTAGACCAAGTAATTCTTATTTGTGAATCAAGCAAAAAGTAACAAAAAAACAATTGTTAAAGAAAGAAGATATTAATGAGAAGTATGTTTCATACATGCACAACCAAGATGAAAATCAAAGTTGGTTGAGAAAGAAATTAAAAGGTAATTCTCCTGCCAAGACTCAATAGATGAAGGTTTGGAAGAAAAAGGAAGATATTATACTCAGAGAGGGTAGATCATTTCTCTCTCTTCTTTAGAAGAAGAGAATGTATTCAAATGAATCCAAATAAATCAAATGCAGGATTCAAGAAGGAATAGATAGAGAGGTGCATCTGAATTATTGGATGTACGGTTGAGTCTCCTTGCTAATTATAATGATGAATTTGTTTATTTAAAATGTGTTAGCATTGCAAGAGAAAGGAAAGTGAAGCTAGCATGGTTTGAAGGGTAGGTCACAACGCATTATATTGTGATAATAAGAGGAGTTGCAACGAATTTGTGGAGAAATATGAGGCCTGGAGTTAAATGAGATCCACATGATTAATCCACAAGTAAAAACAAGGAAACATATGTATGAGATAAGAGAGCATTGGATTAAGGGGAGTTGCTTTATTAGAAGTAGTAAGCAATGATATTAACCCTCAAGAAGAAATATAGTTCAGGAAATGAAAGGTTTACACCTTGGGTGAAATACCCTTCTTTCATTTAAGTTGTGAATTTGATTATGTCTAGCAATCTTATGTTCATAAACATAATTGGAAAAAAAATTGAATGTTCCTTAATTTTCAATTGGTATTGCTATGTCAATTGTGGTCTTTGGTTCATGTGAAGTAACCTTTTTTGTAATGGAAATTTAATTTTTAGAAGGATTCATGGAAATTTTCCCAGTGTATTGTCCAATGTCTATCAATCATTCGTACAATTGGTGTATTATTTTTTAGTAATATTCCCTAGTTGTGGATGAATGATCTCAAGAGGAGATAAGTTTATAGTCTATTTGCTCGAGGAAGGTTAGCTTAATCACTTAGAAATAGTAGTGAATAGAAAGCCTAAATGCATCAATAACTATGGTATTTGCAGCAACAACAATACCATTTGTAGTTTTAAATGGTATTGGTTCCTTTTTAATTGGTACAAAAGATGCATTACTAGAGAGAGTTTTCAGCAAGTAGTCATAATGTGTCTAGAACTGGATGATCATTCAAGAAGAGATGATACATGTTCATGGGTAGCATATCATATATGTCCAGTCCTTAGACCAACAACAACTACAAGTCACAAGGAAATGTTTTATTAATATATGATTTTTGCAAGTGTCTTTGTTTCTATTGCTTATAGCTAAAATGGATGGAAAACTTCAAATGACTCATCAAAGAGATATTATCCCTTGAGAGGAGAAGTTTGAAAATACGAATTCACTTTAGCAACTCAACCCTCATACATTATTTGAATGGTGGGGGTTAGTTTGTAGCCCCTTTTATATTGATTTCAAAGGGGGAGGGAAACTTATTAGTGGTTGTGTTTGTTAAATGTAGCATGAGCAGTGACCATCAATGTGAAGAATTGATGTGTTTCCATGAATGTAAAGTGAGGATATTTTTGGTTAGTTGGCATTGTTAGGATGGCAAGTGGCATCAAGTGTGTTGGCATTGATGTCAATTGGGTTAGGATGGAAGATGCATAGTGTGTTTGGCATTGATGTGGTATGTTACTTGTTCACTTAGATTTGGAGCCTTGGTCAAAGTCAAAGGGGGAGATATAGATTTTATTTTACTTTTTCCTTAGGAGATTAGTTCGGATGACCCTGCAAATGGCACAATTTGATAGTGCTCAGAAATAGATTTTTAATGGTATGTGATGAGCCTCAAACCTACACTTCTTTATACATCCTCTCAGCCTCCTTTTCCTATTCATTTCCTTCTTTTGCCACTCATTCCCTCCATCAAATTGCTCAAATCATTGTATTTTAGGACTTTTTACATGGTTTGCTAATTATGCTAATGACTGTGTTTGGTTTAGAATTTTGGTTCAAAGTGTTGTGTTTCCGCAGCTCACACAGGGTTTCCGCAACTGATCCCGGTTTCCGCAACCAACCCCGGATTCTGCAGCTGTTTTATTAAATGATATGTTCCAGGTGTCCTCCGGGAAGAAGAGCCACATGGGCAAGTTCGTGGAACCAAGGAAATGGTGTGTGTCCTTCCAGCTCACCCAAACCAGTCATCAAAACCCGGTGGTCAACGAGGAGGCAACTACGGTCAACAGAAGTCATTGGCGATGGCACGGCTCTGCGTGTTCTGTTTTAGAGCACGTGAAGAATAGGTGGCATCCTCCTCAGCCATGAAGATAGTGGGAAACATGAATCCAACAGCGGATTGAATGCCCACAACGACCTTTGCCTAAATCCAAG
Source organism: Pinus taeda (assembly GCA_000404065.3). Classification (NCBI taxonomy): domain Eukaryota; kingdom Viridiplantae; phylum Streptophyta; class Pinopsida; order Pinales; family Pinaceae; genus Pinus; species Pinus taeda. Next base: position 22,505 of record APFE031255539.1, on the reverse strand, counting down.
GACGCAGCAAGACTACGTGTTTTTACACAGCTGCTCGAATAGCTTAGTTTGCGTTAAGTTAGTTTGCTTTCCTCTATTATAAATAAAGCGTCTTTGAACGCTGGATGGTTAGTTGTTAGCTGCTGATATGTAATTTTGAACTCCCCACTGTATTTTCTATTTTAATGCATAATATATGAGAAGATTGTTTTCCATTTGAGCGTGTAATTGATCCTTGAACCGGCTGGAGTAGGCAGAGGGCCCCTGTTTACTGAAGGCCTGTATAGTACTCTTTAATTTCCTGCATTTCTTTTTCTTATTTCATGTATAATAGTTGTACATAATGCCTTTGATTGCTGCGTTTTGATCATGTACAATAGCTGTATATACATTTTGAATTGTGCTTATTTTTATTTCTGCACTTTTCCATGACTGATCAGTGCGTTATGCAGGTTTCTTAGGCATGCCTGGGACAGTTTCTTTCTTTTCTTTGTCACAACTAGTGACACTTGTGATCATCTTGTCTATGTTGCTGACCTTCCTTGCTTTGCAGCCTTTATTTCCTCACTATCATTTCTTTAATTTGCATAGTTGCTTTCTGCATTTAGACATCAAGTTGTTTATCTATTGATGGTTTCTTCTCCATAATTTAATATCTTCATTGAGGACCAAAATATCACTTAGCACAACTTGGTTTAGTTGCTCAAGAACTCACAATTGCTTGGCTTATTTTTAACTGTTTCTCACATGATATATTCAGTTACAAGAGGTTAAGGAGACGTTAAAGTATTTGTGACTATTCTTTCTTTTATGTAGATTTACTTCAGTTTCACATTGCTTAGTTTTTATTTTTAGCTAGATTTGACATAGATTTCATCTTCATTTTCTTGTAGCAGCAGAGATACTGGGCCAATGTCATTAGTCTTTTATTTGATTCCTTTATTTTCCTTTAAGAGTTGATTTCATTTCAGTTGTTGCTCAAGATTTCTTGTAGAATACTTTTAAGTTATAAGAAATCATTTAAAGCTCATCACAATCTCACACACTTCACTTGCTTTATTTCATTTCCATCACATCACAGTAGGAGAGATATACTTGAAAACAAACTTAAAAAAGTTAAAAACGACAAAAGCTTAAGAAACAGTTGCCTAAGTACATACAGTACACCTCACTTCATCAGCTTACGAGCCCCGGGTTGACATTTAAAAGTTGAAATTTAGACATCACTAAATTGACCAAACAGATGACGAAAATTTCTCACTATATTTTTGCCAAAAAATTTCTCTGTAGGATTTCCATATTTCAACATCCAAATTGTACTCAAAATTTCTCATTGCTGCATAATAATAAAACCCTCAGCTGCAGCACTGATTTTCCCAAGTTGGCTACTTTATGGGGACATTTGTTAAAAAATAACAGTGTCATTTTTTTTTGTGTGTGTGCTAGAATTTTCTCAGTTTTCAGTGCTATTAGTTTTCAAATATTTTATTTGTGAAGGTTGTAGTGTGATTTATTTGATATTTACCATAGTAGATAAATTGTTAAAATAATTAATAATTAGAAAAACAAATTCCAATTGTGGAAATAAGATTCTAGTTTAGGAATTTTCACTATCATCTAAATAAGAAAGTGACAATGACGAAGTAAACAACACAAGAAGAGTACTAATCATGTCTAGGGACAACATGAAGGAAGCACCTGAATGTAACATCCTCCTCTGAATTCTACCCAAGTAACCGACCAACCAGGGTAAACATGTGACGAGAGGCTACTATGATGGGATTCAACCTCCTAGTAGGTGACCTTAAGGAAGTGGAATCGATGAAACCACACCATACATACCTTCCACATCAGCTACAAGACTCCCAAGAACCATCATAACCACTTAGGTAACTAACCCCTAAGTCCCACTAAGTTTTTAGACCATTACACTCCCGGACGTTCCCTTGATATGGGCATGCATGCGTCCATATTGCTTTGGACACTCCCACAACACGGTATGCCAGTGTCCAAGGACTATTTTTCTCAATGTTGTGCCAGCGTCCACGGGATTTTAGCCACTTTCGCAGGCCCAGATCCTAGGTCATTGCCCAGAACTAAATGACACTTTCATAACAGAAAGATAACAAGGGAATGATGATACAAATGGAATTACTTGAACAAGGAATTGACTGGACCCCCAATAGCCATGACAAACATTTCGTCAAACATATCACAAACATGTAATCTATAGGTGTAAACAACATATTTAAGCACAGGGTTCTCATACTTATCTAAGAATCACTAGGAAGCATTGTTCCCTTATATCGTTAGTTGCATTATCATCTACTAGGTCATAGATACATTGTTCATTCGTTTACAAATAAAAACATGAGGAGAACATACATCATCACTATCATAATATATGCTTATAACCAGCATCACAACAATAGAAATATCAAGGATACATCAACCATAAAATCCACATATAAACCAATACATTTATACATAAGATATCAAGGAGAGAACCTCTTGTTAATGAATGCAAAATCCAACTCGGGATGGGACTACCACGTTCCACTTGAACATAGAATGGCCGAGCCAATTCTCTCTTCAGCCATTCACCCCTGTGCCATATTCCAAGCATGGATGTGGGACTAAAACCAAAAGAACCAACCAGGGCATCCTGAGGCTAAACCACCTCGCCCTCATCAATAAAACCAGACTTTACCGTAATCCATCCCGGATCACTAGGCCAACATAATAAACATGTAATAACAGGATTTACCATGATCTCCACTAGATCACTAGGCCAAAACAAGCATGGATGCCACTATTTCTCCACCAACATGGTGAGGAATTTTTTTGTCTCCTAGTCTCTCAAGCTTTACCGCAATCCCCACTAGCACTAGGCCCTTAACGGAGATCCACTCTCCAAGATTTACTGCATATCCCATCCCAAGATTACTATGCCTGATGGAGAGCACCCACCTCTACGCTTTATCGTATATCCCACCATTCACTGGTCGAGGATTATTAGGCCCATTGAGGCACACAATACCTGGCTTTACCACAACCCACAATCTGGGGTAACTAGGCCAGTGGCTTTACCGTAATCCATAGTTTGATCCAGGGATCACTAGGCCACATCTTCTTTATTTCAGAGATCCACCTCACTCAGCTTCAAATCCATCCAACAATCTAGCTCAACTAAAACATGAGAACCCCATCACACCATGGCTTCTGGAAATGGAAAGGCTAGGCTGAAAACATTATCACACCTGGAAAGAACCCATGCAATGACAACAAAGAACCACATGCAATACCATGCACGCCAAATCTTGCAAGGAAATCACACGCAAATTGATACCTGTAAAGAATCCTGCTATAGTTGCTTGATCCTGCTCTTCCTTGCTTGGTTTTTCCTTCCTCTTGCCTTCTTTTCCTTTCTTGATCCAATGCCAAAGTGCTCCAAGAAAGCTCTAAATGTCCAAGAGTGAGAGAGAGAGAGAGAGAATAATGAGAGAGCCCCACCAAAACCTGTCAAAAGTTTGCCAAATGATCCTCATAATCCTTTTTAACAATGGGGCCTCTATTTTCTTCAATTTCCATTATTTTCCTTCAATTTCCTCCTCACATGCAATTTGTGTCCTTTCACCTTATTTTTCTCCTAATTTCCATTATTTTCATAAATAAAATGCCAAAAATTTAGTTTGTCTTTCTAAAGCCTTTGTCAATTTTCTTAGCTATACTAAATCAAATGAACACCCACTAGGATTTCTTTCCCACCATTCAACTTGGAATACATGTCCCATGATTGTGCTATTATATATTTTACATGGATTTTTAATCAAGGTTGTTATAGATCCCTCCCCCTTGGGGGAGCACCGTCCTCTGTGTTCAATGACACCTATAACCAAAAAAACCATTGAAAACAAAACATACTACCCATGGAGATTTATAACATAGCTCATTACAATATTTACAATGACCATCTGCTAAAACATGACAAACATATTGTTTACTGGAGCTTTATACCACAATTCATTATGATATTTATAATAATAACCACATATATACACAAACATTTGCTTCTCCCAACAAGTAATCATATTGTTTATGGAGTTTTATAAATCCAACTCGATACAATATTTACAATAATATACACATTTATGCACATTTTCTCAACCAACAAATAAAAGTATATGATGCTTGCATCTGCAACAAGGGAATCCAGAGGCTCACACCTCCACCCTCAAAGTAATAGCAACATTCACCTCCTTCCCAGGAAGTCCAAAATCCATTGTAAGGTCAAATCTGCATCCAATTTCGAACGTTATAATCCTGGGCGACTTGTCCTCTCAGTGAACAATTACCGACTCATTATTCCAGGGCACACTCCCAATGTGTATTTGATTCCATGTGGCAATGCTAATGACCAAAAAAAATATATCCTCAGTCTTCCCTTCTCTGCTACATAGTCCCTCGGGAAATCCAGTCACCTCCTTCCGTGCAATTACACACATTCCAAGTTCTGTTGGAACCCCCATCTTGAGTAGTCCATCCCTTAGCAAGGCTTCCTCACATCCAAACGTCCAAATTCCAAGGCATATCCGTGCCTTAAAACTATCATAATGGTCATATCATGATCATGGCAATTAATGGACATTATTGGGTACTAGTGTAATGGCTCTGCTCATGAAGTGCTTTACCAACATACTACTACCTGTTCCAATTTCTTTCATTGTTGCTGCTAGTTCTTGCAGTCGATTTCAACCACCGAACCGAGAATTTCTATGCATCTTGTACCAAGCACATAACTTCAATTAGATTTAGAATAAATTGAAATAAATTCACATCATACCTCATTGGCGGCTCGTCAATAAGGTACCTTTGCAATCTTGTTTACTTCCTGTCACAACAAGTAAAACATTAGGGGAATTTTGAGGTCTAAAATGGGTTTTCTAATAAAATGTACAACCAAAAATAAACTTAATAAGAACCAATAGGATTCAAGATGATGATGTCAACCATGTGGTATTCACCATTTTTGGAGTTAAAAGGTAAAAAGATTAAAAATAATAAAATAATAAAACTACTTTCTCAATTCATATTTTCAACTTATCTCCCTAGGGTTTTACTCAAATTTCTAATGGGAGTACTCATTGGATGCAAAATTTAATTCATCATCCAAGGAGTACCCATGTTGCATACTTTCAGTGGACCCTGCTACACGAAAAATGAGAAATACATAAAATAAAAGTGATTGCAATCAAGTTTTCATTTATTTCTCATTTTTCTTGTAGAAGGATCCATCGAAAGTATGCAACATGGGTACTCTTTGGATGAGGAATTAAATTTTGCATCCAACGAGTACCCCCCATCGAAATTTGAGTAAAACCTTGGTGAGATAAATTGAAAATACGAGTTGAAAAATAGTTTTTTTCTTCTTTTTTTTCCCTCTAAAATTTGATGATGTAATCTAATATTATTTTATTATTTCCACTATTATTTTATAGTTTCCTTAGGAGGCCTATTTTAGACCTCAAAATTCTTCTAATGTTAGCATCTTTGATCAAATCATCATGTATAAACATATCATATCAGGTTACCTCAAAACACAACCATCATAGATCAAAATCATAAATCACTTGTAACCATCATAAACCAGAATCATAGATCACATGCAATCATCATAGACTAGGATCATAAATCACATGCATAATAAAACTGAAATAAAATACTGATACTTATCCTTTATTCAATCCTTAGCTTCTACTTTTGTCCTTATTACGTACACATTCCAGATTGGTTTCCACATACGACAAACATTCAGAGCCTTCTCCTCAACCATGTGCACATACACATGACATACAAAACCATGCAATACATGCACCTACACCTGGAATACAACACATACACCTACACCTAGTGTACAACACAACACAATACAATACATACTCTTATGTCCAGTGTACACAACAACACAATACATACATACACCTAGAGCTGATGTACAACACAATACATATAATACACAGAGTACAACACAAATTAAATTAACTTTATTATGCTTTTTTATAATTCATTACATAAATTATCTTGGGAAATATGGTTATTATTTTCTATAATTTGTTACATAAATGATGTTGGGAAGTATGGCCATGAAATGCTCTGAGAAACTATGTCCACGTTGAAGAAAAATGCACGCATTCAATATTAAGATTGTTTGCTAAAAATAATTAGAAATAATTTATTTATGTAGGAGATCTCGCATTTCAATTCATGCAATCGTTCAAAGAAAAAAAAAATCAATATCTCCCACAGCTCAAGCTCGACAATGTTAGTTGTTTTTTCGATGTTGGAAGATATTAATTCCAACCACCCACCATTAATGCAACTGCTAGATTGATTTGGAGGATTCGACGGACGCATTGAGAAATGGATAGCTTCTTGGAGAATCCACCGCCCCACCGAAATCTACAAGCTTCCTTGCCATGTATAAAAACATGTTCAAGCCATCGAATGAAAACAAGTTCTGTGTTTTATGTGTTTAACTGTGTGATCTTTGATTTGGTATCAGAGCGAGGTGAGGTTGAGTGCTGCAAGGTTCTTCTGAGAGGGTGCATTGCAAAGAGGCTGAAGGTGTGAGAAGAACGAGTTGTGGTGCAACGGAAACATGGAGGGCAGTTGTGCATAAGTTTGTGCTGGTTTGGTGAGGGAAAACTAAACTCTCACCAGTTTCTTGATGTTATCAGTCCATCATTTTTTTGGCTTATGGTGTTTTGTATCGTGGTTAAGATTCTATCATTTTAACTAGAGCTTCACTCTGCTGAATTTTTTTTATAATCTGTGTTGTTAATGGATTGTAGATTTCTGTGGTTAGGTTTTTTAGAATCTGAACTCAGATATTCCACAGTTTTCATCTTTTCTTTGTCGATGTTTCAAGTCTAGACCAAGACTCATCATCAAGACTTGTTTTACAAAGGAAAGAGACAGTAGAGAAAGTCGTTTGCTGAGGCGGCGGTGTACATCGATTTGGGAGAAGGGTATAGTTGTTCTTTGAGCTGCTTCTGCAACAATAATGGCTCTCAAGAAGGACAAGCGCTCATTTGAAGTTCTGAGTTGTTCATCAACAATTCTGTCGGCTTTTAGTGTTGTTTGATATTTACATAACAGATCAGTGAAGAGGGTTTTTTTCTGCAAAGCAAATCCAAATGTTTATCATAATGATTTGCGAGTTTGTTTATCTCTTCAGTGCAGCATTCTGGACTCTTTGATATTGAAGTGTCCTATAGTCTTCTTGGGAAATCGTAATTGTGGTTGTATTCTTTTGCACTGTTCGAATTTTTTTTTGATAGTTTTTTATCCAAGCTGGGAAGGTTAGATGCACAATAATAGGTCAATATATGTATTCCTTAGAGCTATGGTTACATTCATTTAAATCTTGGTCTTTTGCATTTTTCCTCGCAAGAAATAATTTGGTCCAAGCAAATTATCGAAGTTATGGTGATATTCTTTAAAAAAAAAAAAAGAAGAAGGCAACCATATTATCCAATAATATTGGATAAAAAAATTTTGCTTGAGGATTTATATTTGTAAAAATTAGTAATTTTTGGTGATTGGTAAGGTGAAAATAAGTAACAATGGCTAATATATTGGCAGAATCTTATTTATCTGAATCTAACAAGTTAGATGGTGAAAATTATGCAAATTGGAAGTTTAAGTTGCAGACTTTGATGGAAGGCAACAATACATGGGTGATTGTGTCTGGAGCTGAAGTCAAGCCAATGTCCCCTCAAGCCACAAACGTTGCAATTCAAAACTGGGAGCGACGGGAAAACAAAGCAAAGGTGCTTATGTGGATGATGGTTAAGGACAACATTATTCCACACATTAGAGAGTGCAAAACATCCAAGGAGACATGGGTCACTCTCAAAAATTTGTATGAGACAAAGACTACAAATCAGATATTGTATTTAAAGAGTAAGCTTCTTTCAATTAAGATGGAAGAAAATGAAAGTGTTAGTGATTTCATTTCTAGAATTAAAGATCTAAAGGATAAATTAGGTGACATTGGTGAATCAATATCTAATACAGACTTGGTTACTGTAACATTAAATGGAATGCTTGATGAATATCAAATGTTTATCATTGGTCTTTCAGCTAGAGAGAAGGCTCCTACTTTTGATGAGTTGGCAGGTATACTTATGCAGGAAGAAGAGCGGAGAAGAAGCCTTAAACAAAAATCTCCCAATCCAAATTTGGCATTGATGGCCAAAGGGAAGCAGTCCTTCAAAGGCAAACAGTGGGAGGAAAATAAAGGCAAAAAGCCATAGGTAAAATCATTTCAAGGTACCCCTTTACCAAGGACAAATACCAAATCAAGTAGAGATGATGTGTGTTATTACTGTGGAAAAACTGGTCATTTTGCTAAGAATTGCATAAAAAGGAGTTCTAATCAATTTAAACAAAGAAGGCATTCAATAAATTGAGTTGATAGAGATGAAGCAATTAGTCAAGAAGTTAGCAATCTTAAATTGTTTGTGTCCAATCTTGCTTTATTAGCAGAAACTGATGATGATAATGCTTGGTTTATAGATTCTGGTGCATCAATCCATATGTCATGCAAAAGAGATTGGTTTGATACTTTTCATGAGATTAATAATGGTGGACACATCTATTTAGGAGATAATAGATCACATGAAATTAAAGGATATGGTAATATAAGTGTTATGATGCCTAATGGACAAGAAAAACAAATTCAAAATGTGGTGTATGTTCGTGGATTAAAGAAGAACTTAATTTCAGTCTCTACTATCACATATCAACATTTAAAAGTTGAATTTGTTAAATCACATTGTTTGGTAAAGGATATGCAGGAGAACTACAAAGTTGTTGCAAAAGGAGTGAGAGTTGGAGGCTTATACAAGTTGGATGTAATGAAGAATGGGCGTCAAGCTTTGGCATCAACAGGCATGTCAACTATAGAACTTTGGCATCAAAGGTATGGACACTTAAATCATAATGAACTAATGTTACTACAAAAGAAATTGATGGTAGAAGGTCTTCCAATTATTAAGGGTGAACACTTTGAATGTGAAGGTTGTGCACTAGGAAAACAACATAGGGAAGAATTTCTTGTGCATGAAAATAGAAAAAAACGTGAAATACTTGAACTAGTGCATACTGATGTATGTGGTCCAATGCAAACTAAGACACTTGGTGGAGCATATTACTTTCTTATATTTATTGATGATAGCACTAGATACACTTGGGTGTACTTTATGAGAAACAAAAGTGACGTGTTTGAGTACTTTAAAGAATTCAAGAGTATGGTTGAAAAGCAAACAAGAAAGAGCATTAAAATTCTTCGATCAGATAAAGGTGGTGAATACACTTCAGGAGTTTTTTATCAAATATTGCAAACAAAATGGAATTATGCAACAATTTACAGTGCCACATACACCTCAACAAAATGGAGTAGCTGAAAGAAAGAATAGAACAATAGTTGAATGTGCTCAAAGTATGTTAAAAAGTAAAGGACTTTCTAATAGTTTTTGGGCTGAAGCCATTAATACAGCTGTATATCTTAAAAATAGAAGCCCTACTAAGTATCTTGAGCACAAAACACCATTTGAATCATTTTATGGTTTTAAACCTAAAATTAGTCATTTAAGGATATTTGGATGCAAGGCCTTTGCTCATATTCCTAAAGAGGATAGGAGAAAGTTAAATGCCAAAGCCATCAAATGTGTTTTTATTGGATATTGCACTGATCAAAAAGCATATAAAATGTATGATCCAAGTACTCACAAGGTCGTTGCAAGTAGAGATGTTATATTTCATGAGCATGTAGATAAACAAATGAAAGAAGATGAACATAATACATGGCAGTATTCTTATGAAAGCTTTAAGGAAGAAGAATAAGTTGTGGAATCAACTCAAGAACAAGAACACATGGACATTCCAAAAGAAACATGAAGGAATCAAATTCCACAAAGAAGTAATGAAGGCACTCCACAGAAAAGAAAAGGAGAAGGTACTCCACAAAGTAAAGAACCTCTAAGAAGGTCAACATGACATATTCAAGCACCCATCAGGTATAAATATTATGCTTTAATGTCTCATTCGAAACATGGCAAATACATGGAGATCATTTATTGGTTCATTGGTGCTGCCAAAATTTTCTGTCCAATCATGTTACAACCCTATGCACTAATATTTTTATTATACCTGCTGCAAGCAAGATATACTGTGTTCAACTTTGCATTGAATAGCTATTAGTTTTCTTTTGACAAAAAATATTTGAAACATATCCAATGTTTAACATTATCAATTAAAATTTATTATTTTTAAACAATATTTAAATTCATTTTGTAAGATACTATTGGTTCAATTCTTTCACCTCTTATTCTGTAATGATGGTAGATGTACTTCACTATTAATTTGTATTGTACAACTTAATTTACAACTTCCACTATAAAATGACATTTATACTCCATCACTAATTAATAATTATACAACGGTCCCCACTTTGTATCTGCACTAAGACCTTTAAATCGTACAGGCCCGAAGTGCAACATATCTTAAATACGTGTAATATTAGATCGCCAAAGGGGGAAAGAGTTATTGCACAGATTTTGAGCATCATAATAAATAGTTAGAGGAGCTCGAAGTGCAACATATCCTAACTACGTGTAATATTAGATCGCTGAAGGGGGAAAGGGTTATTGCACAGATTCTGAACATCATAATAAATAGTCAGAGGGGCCTAGACCATTTGTATCACTTATGTCTCATACCTTATAGAGCCCACCTTCACAATCGTAAACTCCACTTTAGTATATGTCACCATTTCTATTCTGAGATAGGAATGAATTGCATGGAACACTATAAGGTTTATACTATATATGTGCATCCTGCACCAAAGAAAAGGTCTCAGACTAATAAAGACACTTAAAAAAAAATATTTACTTCACCTTATATTATATATGTGCATCCTGCACCAAAGAAAAGATCTCAGACCAATAAAGACACTTAAAAAAAAAATCTTTACTTCCATTTGGTATTCCGCTAGAGAATCGACTTGCATTTATTACTAAATTAGGAAAGGCGTTGAACACTATTTAGTTATTGAACGGGTTTTGAGCAATATTATTTCTAACTGGCATTTTTATACCTCTCACAAAATATATTTACTAATAATAGATTATCATTGGTGTATTCTGATATACGTTGTTACTTAGATTTAGTAATTGCTTTGGCTAGTGACTATTTTTACATATTATATGTGATGAATAATGTAAATGAAAATTTCCTATTACGTGTCATGCAATATAACTTTTGATTTTTTTGGATTTTTAAAAATATATTATTATAAATATTTTTTATGCATTTTATTATATAACCTTTCTTGATGTTAGTGTTTGGTTTTTTCACTACAAATAAATATATTTTGATTTATCTTTATTATGTATGATTTTCAATTTTTTTTTTTAAGCACTTTATCATATATAGTATTAAATATAACAATAATTATTTGAAATAGTGCATAAATTCAATTTATATTTAACATCACTGCAACATAAAGTTAATGTTTTATTATTATTATTATTAATCTCTGCCAAAAAATAGCTATTATTTCATTGAGTTTTCTTTATTGTGTATTAGTTAAATATTTTATCATATTTAACATTAAGTATAAGTAAATGAAATAGTTATTTGTATATAATGTATAAATTTCATTCAAATTTGACATGATTTCAATATAAAGTTAAGGTCTTATTATAAGTTAAATTTTTGGCATATACTTCATTTTCCATAAATCTTAACACTATATATAGATTTTCCTTTTTAAAAGTTTTAGTCTGCTTTATTAGCCTTGTTGATGTGAGCATTCACATTTGCCCTTGTTTTATGCAACAAGATATATTATGTTGAGTGTTTTATTTGACTAAAAAAAATTGCATCATTTTTCAAAATTTAACATTACAAATACAATATTATTATTTTTTAATAATTTTTAAATCTATTTATTTTCAATATGATTGGTTGTATGCAATGATTACATTGTACACTCAAATATTTTTAATTTTTGTGGAGTAGTATCAAATATTTAGTTCTATTGCCAAAGTTTTTGGAGGTGGGGCTTGTTTGTTGAATACCAGGATGATATATTTGTGATTGCCCGTTCCAACTCAACTCAATTACTTTCACTTCCACTTTGTGCATTTTTTTCTCTTGGGAAGTGTGACATAATTATATTGTTTTAAATGCAAACAACACAAAAGGGAGAGTAACCACTCAGTATCTCCCCCACGCACCTTGCTTTCATATAAGTGCCTTCACTGAATATTTAATTACTAAATATTTAATACTTTTAATTTCTTTATTTAATATGACCATGTCATCAATTTGCATCATTGGATGTACCCAACATTTGTGTATAGAAAAGTTTCCCAGTGTAAGAACTCCATAACATTTCCTAGATCCGCATGTGTGAACCAATTTGGTTCCATTCAACAACTTTTCATTGTTTAGTAGTTTCAAACTTGAGTAAACCTTGTTGATTAAAGTCGCCATAATGGTGTTGCTTCAAATTTGACACTATGTAAGCCCATCTCAACAATCAATATTGCCATAATAACTTTTTTTGTTTAGGGTATAATTTAGGTTTTCTTCTTCTTATTTTTAAATTACATTTTAAAATCTTTAAAGAGACCAAAAAAGAAATTTAAAGCAATCATTAGAATGCTCGTATGAAATATAAACAAAATGTACGTTGTTAACTTGGTAAAGTGATCCAAGTTTATAATATGTAAAATCTTATACAAACTATCTGTTTTTAAATTTTAGGTTAAACATCTACGAATTCCAAATCCACATTGATTTACTTTAATTTTTATTTTTCTTTTTTCTCTAGTGGAAAAACCTATCATAAACTAACTATTGAGTAGTTTTCATTGGCTACTAAAATAGTGGTCATTTGATGCTATCCACAAGTGCATTGTGACTCATAATCAAAACTTGTATTTAGAAGAAAAAACGTAAAATGGAACATATTAATAAAGAGAAAATAATTAATAATTTGTCATAAAAATCTTTAGAATTTACAAATTGCATAACTTGACTTGTATAATTTTATCTCTTTTTTTCTCCAGTTTTGATTTGTTTGCATGCACTTTGTAATATTCCTAATTAGCCATGGCTAATTGGAATATTCGATTTTACTCAATTTTGCCTTCTATAGCTATTTATAAATAAAAAGGTGAGGAAAGGGGGACATAACTCACTTTTATAATAAAGTCACTCCCTAGTAGCACAACGTTGTAACTTAAAGGGGAGCCAAGGGGGACCATAGGACCACGTAGAGAAGGGGGCCCACGCAGAGACTTGGAGGGACTGCACAGATGGAGAGCAGCACGTGGCAAGAGATGGCTACGTTGGAGGAGGGGCCTTAGGATTTTGAGAAAGGCCAATGCTATAAAGGAGAGAGGAACCTCGTCATTTTGGCATTCAATTATGTGCATTTGAGCTAGTCACTTCGACTTAGAGCACGTTGGTTGTTTAGCCTGTCTGCAACATTGTTCAGTGCATTGAGTGTCTCCGTTTGGAGATCTCATCCTTAGCCCCGGGGGGCTTCGAGTGCTTGCTCGGGCAAGGTATTTTTCACCAATCTTTTGCAGGAGGATTCATCTTTGGAGTGAGGAGGAACTGAGCATTTTTTATAACTGCGCAGTCTTGAGAGAGGGACACAGTTCTTTTGGTGGGAGTTCCGGATTGCGGTTTTTGAGGAGAATTTGAGCTGGGAGATTGAGCAAGGGATTAGCCCTTGCATATTGGAGGATTTATGGCAGAGTTTCGAGCAGAGTTTTGGAGGGTTCTATTCAGTGGCACCGCAGAGCCTTGAGGGATTGCGCAGATCCTCAAGGGGGTGATTTCTAGGGGTCGGCAATTTCAAAAAAGCTTTCTGGGTTTTTTCTGGGTTTAGTGAGCAAAGGTTGATTCCAAAGTTTCAGCATTTTCTGAGGGGGGGAATAGCCCCAAATCCTCACTTGATTCCATGCAGTAGCAGTAGCACAAAAATTCTCCAGCAGCTTGGACGCAGTTCTGAGAGAGGCCATTTCTTTCCTATTCTGGGTGTGTTTCTTCACTTGCCTTGTGCAAGTCGAGGTGCCATCTTTCTGATCACCTCCTGTACTCTTTCCATTACTCAGTATAATAAAATGGCTTAACATTTCTCTCTGCATTTATTGAGTATCTGCTTATATTCCATGTTTACATTATTATATGTTGCACCACCGTTATTTTTATCTCTTTGAGCTTCCCGGTTATTATATCACTTGTACGTATTTGGTTAGAGTTGGCTTGGGTTTGAGGGGTATCTCGGAAAATGGATATTACAGTGGTATCAGAGCATAGATCTGGCCTAGCGTGTGGAGCTAGCAGTCTATGATACCGAGGGAGAAGCCTTACATCTGTTACAGAGGTAGGAAATATAGAGATATTGAGCGTAGGTTGGAGAACACTTACGGAGAGGGAGACTGTGTTCGAGTGGTGGACACAGAATAGGAGAAGCCTGTGGTGGATGCAGAGCAGGAGGATCCGATGGTAGATGAGGACGGGAAGAGATTTGTGGACATGCTCCTCAAATCAGTGCAGGATTTGTCGTGGCAGATCGAGGTGATGGGGCAGAGATTCACGACAGTGGAGGCTAGACAGTGTGAGAACCCACGGGTTTTCCAGGTTGGTGAGGGATTGGGTACATCCCACCATTTGCCAGATCAGGGTGCCACTTAGCGTGATACTACTCCACAAATGGCCTCACATGCCCCTACACGCTCTACCATGCCCACCTTCTTACAAGTAGACATAGGGGCCGGAGCCCAGCAGGAGGCAGAGCCCGGTCATATGGGCAATTATTTTGCAGAGTACCAGGCCTATGGGTAGGAACTTAGGGATGCTCTCTCATTCAAAGACTTTTTTTAGCTCCAGCAGGATACTAGACCCCGCGACCATCACAGAGGATACTAGTATTCTCATGATGGTGACACCCACCATGCAGCTAGTAGATTCCACTTGCCTACCTTTCATGGTTCATAAAACAATTCAGCAAAGTCTTGGGTGGAGAAGTTGGACATCTATTTCCATCTTAACCAGATGTCAGAGACAGAGGCCATCAAGGTGGCGACATTACATTTGGATGGTGAGGCCCAGGATTGGTGGTTCCATGGGATGGTTACACTCGGACACTCCACAGTGACGACATATGCTGAGTTCACCAGGAAATTGATAGAGAGGTTTGACCGGAGGGATCCAGAGCAGCACTTTGTTGAGCTGACGAGGCTCAAACAGACCGGGAGCCTAGAGACCTACATTGCAGATTTCTTGAGGTTTTCAGTGATGGTTCTAGACCTATCCACGGCACAGAGGATCTACATGTATGTTGAGGGGTTAGCAGAGCCACTTCGGGGTCTAGTCCGATCCACTAGACCAGCCACAATCTAGGATGCTATTAGGAGGACTCGGGACTTACAGGATGTCTTACCCAGGACCCATACACCTTACCCCCAGAGACAAACTTTCCAGCCTAAGATGAAGGATGTGAGGATTCCACCTCTAAAGGGGAATCCAGGATGAGCACATATTGACGATGATGCCAGCAGGGAGCTGAAGAAGAAGCGGCTGTGTTTTACCTGTCAGGAGTCGTGGGCACTGGGACATATATGTGCTGCTAGCAAAGCACATTTTATTGAGGTCTTCTCTGAGAGTAGCGGGGAAGAGGATGAGGAGGATGATGTCGGGGTAGGAGATAGTCATGCAGCGCGGGATCCTTTGCCACCTCCACCACCAGTAGCAAGTGGTGCAGCTTTTGCACCTACCGGAGGGTCCCTTGCAGCATTGCGAGGAGTTCCCAAGTATTTGACGCTACGCGTACGGGGGACAGTACGTGGCTAGCGAGTATTAGTTTTTGTTGACAGTGGGACGACCCACAACTTTATCAATGCACAGATGGTTGAGCAGAGAGGTATACAAACAGAGAGCTTTGATGGATTTTCAGTTTTGGTCCCAGGAGATCAGACCATGGTGTGTGCTCATTATGTTCCAGAGTTATCAGTGACGATGGGCACCTACACACTGACTGGCCATTTTTTTGTGGTCGATATTCCGGACACCAACATGATACTGGGTGTTCAGTGGCTTATCACTCTAGGGAAGGTCACGACAGATTGGAAGATCCTAGAGATGGAGTGGGATGATGAGAAGAAAAGGAGGCATGAGAAGATATGGGGAAAACACACATATCTGCCTCAAACTGTTTCGGCTCATCGGATGGAGGCAGTCTTCCGGAAGGGAGACGTAGAGTGGGAAATGGAGCTGTGTGCATCAGAGGCAGGGACTACAGGGTAGACGGTACATCCAGAGATACAGTCCATCCTTAACCAGTATGCCACAGTGTTTGGGGAGATTCCGCCGGGACAGCGACCGGACTGGGGATTTGAGCACACCATTGAGCTTGAGCATGAGCATGAGTCCTTTTGCTTCTTCTGTGGTGTTGGTGAAGAAGAAGAATGACACATTGAGGATGTGCATTGACTACAGGGCCCTGAACAAGAAGACATTAAAGAACAGGTACCCCATACCCAAGATCGATGAGTTAATGGATGAGTTGAGAGGAGCACAGTTCTTCTCAAAGATTGATTTGAGATCTGGGTACCATCAGATTCACGTGAGGGAGCAAGACATTCCCAAGACCGCCTTCAGGTGTCACTATGGGCACTTTGAGTTTTTGGTGATGCCCTTCGGACTACCCAACGCCCCAGCTACATTCTAGTCCTGCATGAATCACATCTTCCGCAGTCACTTGAGGAAGTTTATGTTGGTATTCTTTGATGATATCCTCATTTATAGCAGGACTTGGGAGGAGCATCTCCAGCACATTGAGACAGTGTTGTGCATCTTGCAGGAGCAGCAGTTCTATGCCAAGCTCTCCAAGTGTGAGTTTGGGTTGGCGGAGATGTTGTACTTGGGACACATCATAGGGGTGGACGGAGTGAGGGTCCATGAGGAGAAGATCAAAGCCATTAGGGAATAGCCGGAGCCGAGGAACGTGACGGAACTTCGAGGATTCATTGGCATTTGTACTTACTACCGGAAGTTCGTCAAGAGTTTCTCACAGCTTGCTGCACCCCCGATAGATCTAAAGAGGAAGGGGGCATTCAGTTAGTCGGATATACCACAGAGAGCCTTTGACAGGCTCAAGGAGGTTATGAGCAGCTACCCAGTGCTTGCATTGCCAGATTTTTCATAGCCATTTGTTTTGGAGTGTGATGCATTGGGAGAGGGGATCAGCGCAGTGTTGATGTAGGGAGGTCACCCTATAGCCTTTGAGAGCCAGAATTTCCTTCCACACGAGAGGTTGTATTATATATACAACAAGGAGATGTTGGCCATTATGCATGCATTAGCCAATTTTTGGCAGTATTTAGTGGGTAACAGGTTCAAGGTGAGGACTGATCACAACAGCATCAGGTTCTTTTTGGAGCAGAAACAGCTATAGGAGAGGTAGCAGAAGTGGATCAGTAAGATCCAAGCGTATGAGTATGTCAAGGCTAAGAACAATGTGGTAGCAGATGCCCTTTCATGCAAACTGGACGACTCGACTCATAGTAGAGGGCAGGTGGCAGATGACAGGTGCAAGGTGGTCGATGAGATCATCTACTACAAGGACTAGATCTTCTTGACTGAGGGATCTCAGCTCAAGAAGAATATACTTCAGGCATCACATGATTCACCATTGGCTGGCCATCAAGGGTTTACCAAAACCTACAGGGCCATTAGAGAGAGGTTCTCATGGAAGGGCCTCAAGGAGGATGTACTCCAGCATGTCCGGGAGTGCGATGTTTGCCAAAGGAATAAGGGGGAGATGAGCCATCCCGCAGGATTATTGTAGCCTCTTCCCATTCCAGAGGGGAAAAGGGAGTGTATTTCGATGGACTTCATCACAGGGTTGCCCATGGTATAGGGCAAGGATTGTATCTTTGTCATTGTTGATCGACTGACAAAGTACGCACATTTTTTTGCCATATCCACACACTACACAGCAGTGTAGGTGGCCGAGCTGTTCTTCAGAGAGGTCTTCAAGCTATGTGGTCTTCCTAAGACCATCACCAGTGACAGGGACAACCGTTTCATGGGCAGAATTTGGCAGGAGCTTTTCCGGTTGGTGGGGACAGAGTTGACCCCGAGTACCAGTTATCACCCACAAACGAACGGGCGGACAGAGATAGTTAACAAGTGGCTGGACGGCTACTTGTGTAACTCTGTCAGTGGGCAGCAGCGAGCATGGCATAAGTGGTTGCATCTAGGGGAGTACTACTACAACACTACACATCACATGTCCATTGGTATGTCACCATTCTATGCTTTGTATGGATATCATCCTTTATCTTTTGTTGACATGATGTTTGGTGCTAGCAAGGCTTCGAGAGCCAAGATTTGGATTCAAGAGAGTCAGGATATTCTCCGAGCTCTCAAGGATAATATGGCTACAACGCAGAACCAGCAGAAGCTGTATGCTGACAGGGGTCGGGTGGAGAGACAGTTCGAGATAGGAGACTTGGTCTACCTACGATTATAGCAATACCGACAGTTGTCACTAAAGCAGAAGGGGGCTGAGAAGCTCAAGCCCCTCTTTTATGGGCCATAAAGGGTGATACGCAGGATTGGACAGGTTGCGTATGAGTTGGAGTTGCCCCAAGGAAACAAGATTCATAACGTTTTTCATGTATCATGCCTGAAGAAGGCATTGGGGCAGCAGGTGACAATGACAGATGAGCTACCACCCATGGATGATGAGGGGCATTTGGTGTTGCAGCCAGGGCTATTATTGATACCAGGGAGAGGCAGCTGCAGAGCAGGACGGTCTGGGAATTCTCGGTGAGGTGGAAGAATTTATCGAATGAAGATGCCACTTGGGAGAATGAGAAAATCTTGCAGCATCCATCACTTCAGTTGCTTGAGGACAAGCAACATTTTGTCAGGGGAGACTGTAATAATCCTAATTAGCCATGGCTAATTGGAATATTCGATTTTGCTCAATTTTTCCTTCTATAGTTATTTATAAATAAAAAGGTGAGGAAAGGGGGACATAACTCACTTTTAGAATAAATTCACTCCCTAGTAGCACAATGTTGTAACTTAAAGGGGAGCCAAGGGGGACCATAGGACCATGTAGAGAAGGGGGCCCACGCAGACACTTGGAGGGACGAGAGGAGCACGTGGCAAGAGATGGCTACGTTGGAGGAGGGGCCTTAGGGTTTTGAGAAAGGCCAATGATATAAAGGAGAGAGGAGCCTCCTCATTTTGGCATTCAATTATGTGAATTTGAGCTAGTCACTTCGACTTAGATCACGCTGGTTGTTTAGCTTATCTGCAGCACTGTTCAGTGCATTGAGTGTCTCCGTTCAAAGATCTCACCCTTAGCCCTGGGGGACTTCAAGTGCCTGCTCTGGCAAGGTAGTTTTTAGCAGTCTTTTGCAGGAGGATTGATCTTTGGAGTGAGGAGGAACTGAGCATTTTTTATAATTGTGCAATATTGAGAGAGGGACGCAGTTCTTTTAGTGGGAGTTCCAGATTGGGGTTTTTGCGGAGGATTTGAGCTGGGAGATTAAGCAAGGGATCAACCCTTGCATATTGGAGGATTTTTGGAGAGTTTCGGGCATAGTTTTGGAGGGTTCTATTCAGTGGCAGCGCAGAGCCTTGAGGGATTGCGTAGATCCTCAAGGGGGTGATTTCCGGGGGTCGGCTATTTCAGAAAAGCTTTCTGGGTTTTTTCCAGGTTTACTGAGTAGAGGTTGATTCCTGAGTTTCAGCATTTTCTGAGGAGGGGAACAACCCCAAATCCTCACTTGATTCCATGCAGCAGCAGCAGCACAATAGTTCTCCAGCAGCTTGGACGCAGTTCTGAGAGAGGCCATTTCTTTATTATTCTGGGTGTATTTCTTCACTTTCCTTGTGCAAGTCGAGGTGCCATATTTCTAATCACCTCCTGTACTCTTTCCATTACTCAGTATAATAAAATGGCTTAACATTTCTCTCTGCATTTCTTGAGTATCTGCTTATATTCCATGTTTACATTATTATATGTTGCACCACTGTTATTTTTATCTCTTTGAGCTTCCCGGTTACTATATCACTTGTACGTATTTGGTTAGAGTTGGCTTGGGTTTGAGGGGTATCCCGGAAAAGGGATATTACACACTTATATAGGCTTATATTTTGCCAAATCTTCATACTTTTATTTTAATTTAGTTATATTTAGACTAAGTAACAGGTACTAAAAATGATAATATTAAATGGCAAATTAAAATTATGTCTGTGTTATAGTTATATATATTAAAGTAACTCTAGAATATTTTCATATATATTAAAATGATTATATCATAATGTCAGTTCAATATATCTTCCTTTTATGTTAATAAATTTTTTTCACGTAATTTCATTTTATTAATTTTTGTAATTTATATATGAGAAAAAATATCTAATAAATAAAATCGATTAACTCAATCACACTTATTTACAATTTGTGTAAAAATTATAATTGAATAATATTCTGGTAAACATAAATGATCATAGTTACAGATTTCACTCCGTCTCCTAAAAAGTGTGTAACAAAGCCAAATATTTCTGGAACGAAAAAAATAGGCGTTTCTTCCCATGACAAAATCTGTAGGCAAACCATATCAAAACTGGAAAGGTAGTTTTTGAATGTTTCTATGTGAAGACCTAAATTTTTTAAGAGTTGTTTTTAGAGTGATTTTTTGGAAGTTTTTATGGTAGGTTTTTTCTGTTAATTTTTTCTAAAATCTCGCAGGATTTATTGAAATCACAAGCTTGATGGTGCAATTGAAGTGCCCTAGGGGTTTTCCAAGGTGTTGAATCCATATATATAGTCAAAAAACTAGTTTAAATAACACAAATCAAGATTTCACCTCAAATTTTTCCACCGGATTCGGGCACTAGAAAGTCCAAAAAATTGCACTAAAGACAACTCCAATTTTTTATTACCGTGTATTTGGAAAATGAAATGAAATGATATTTTAAGGTCCACGAGACTAAAAATAGTCTATGAGACCATTAGTTCCCTATTTTTTTCTCTTTGCAATTCAGTCTGATTCAAGTTGATGATGCGCTGACCCAACCTTCCAACAATCCCCTCTCTAAAAAGACAATGCCAAGAAACTGATGCTAATTTGTTCTCATAACTTTCTCTTATGTCTTTGAATGCATCACATTCCAAAATGAAATGTTTTTCGGATTCCACAGCCCCAGACGTGCAAAATGTACACACCCTTTCCTCCCAAACTTCTTTAGGTCTTTTCCACTGTCCTGCTTCACACCGAAGTTGATGTGAGTTGGTCCTTAATTGAGCGATAAAAACCTTTGCCCTCCACGAAATGCTAGCTCCATTGAACTCTTTTTGTTGTAAATTACACGTAGGGATGAATTTCTCAATGTAATATTTCTCCTTTCTACCGAAATCTTTTCCCCTTCCCTTTTAAGAAACTTCTCCATAACAGAATCCTTTAGCTCCCTGCTATTTGTCGGATAGGCATTGAGGTAGATATTCCATTTTTGCATCCATGTGTAGTTTTGTTTCATCAATGTTTTCTTTCTTTTGCTCATGCCTTCATTGAAGAAAACATTAGGCCATCTACCTACTCTCATTTGTTCAATTCTTTTTAGGTATCTTATAAGTCTCACCATAGCAATTGCGTCAATGGAAGTTGCTCTTGTTTCACTCAACATTATCTCATAAGGTACCGAACTTTTTATTTTGAACTTGCTCATGATCAAGCGTTTTTGGATTTTCTCAATTTGTTTCCATTTTGAGAGAGGAGTGCTGCTAGCCCATAATTCACACTCATATAGCATCAATGGACAAACTAGGAGTCCAAAAAGCACTTTAATTGTTTTACATCTTTTAAAATTATAAAAAATGTCATAATTAAATGACTATATTACGATCGACAATTGTGTTATAATTTCCATTGGAGCAAAAATATCATAAGTAAGATATATTAGAAATTATCTACAATTTTGTAACTATGGGTGGGCTTGTAGCTATAAAAATAATTTGTAATGGAGACTTTTGTTAATAACATTACTAGTAATGTAGAAATAGCTATATAAGGCAGTGTGTAAAATTTGTGGATAATAAGCTTTGATTTGATGATATTACTAGTAATGTATAAGTCAAACCCAAGTGGAAGAGAAGTAAGGAAACCAAACATCCATTTTCAAGTTGATTTTTTGAAATGTTAGCAAAGCATCTTCTCTTAATGTCAAGCTTGATTTATAATTTTTTAGTAAATTTAATTTTTGTAGTGATTTTTTCATAAAACCCTGGAAATATAATGAGAGGAATTGACAAAATAATGGAAGGATGAGATGAGACAAGATGTTTAGAGTCCAACATGAAAATAAATAAATAATTCCAAAAAAGAAGACTCAATTTTTAAAGTGTGCGGACATATAAAGAC
>APFE031255535.1:0-20923 GCA_000404065.3 Pinus taeda | reverse complement strand
TCAATGCACAGAGGAGGGTACATCGCACTCACCAACAGAAATTTCCTAGCAAGGAGGTACGAAGAAGTAACATTAAAGGAGTTTTTGAAAGCCATATTATTAGAGTTCCCATCTATTTTGACATTTCATGATATGTGGATAAATTAATACCTATGACATGGAAATGCATACATCAATAATTACCCAAGAAATATCCATCTAAGGATGAGTAATACCTTCGAGTATATATGAATATTATGTAGTCACAAATTCATAAGTTAGAAACGTAGCTAACTATTCTACCATGGGGCAAGACCATTGAGTGGATTATCCAAAATACTATTGAGAAAGACATGACAGCTAGGAATGTCCATGGTATATAGATATATAGTAGCATGCACATCATCTAATGTTTTTGAATAGTATAAGATACCAAAATATCATTTCGTTCATAGTGAAAAATGGTATTGTAGTTTTTCCAAGTCAACTAAGGAGATGCTTTAACTTGGTGGTAAGAGCTTGGAAATTTTAGATATCGATCCGATGGAAATACAAAACTAAGATGATTTGAAAATTATATCAAATGTTGGGAGCTATGTGCTATAAAATATATGGGCACCTAGAGACAAAGTAATTTTAATATGACTCGTTTCCTATGTTGTACACATGTTGCAGTGAAATTACTATTTGGAAACATCCATTCAGGCTAATGTCAAAATATCAAGGAATACCTATACAATAGAAAAACCATAGTTCTACATGGAATCATACAAATTGGATACCATATGCACAAGATAAAAAATTGAGGCATTAGGATGGAAGGGTGAGTTTACTCAAGAGGTCCAACCTATGCACATTTACTGCAAGAAATTGTGGGATATAGGATACATGGGGATGTATGATTCCATTCTGAGTATTTTATCTCATAATTATATGAGAATATCTTTGATATAGAATCACCCTCCATATCAGATGAGGCAAGGATGTCATTAAAAGATGTTTGTAATTTGTTTATTCCAAGGTAATCAACATAAATAAGAGTATTTCAATTTTATAAACACCCTAACTAGTTGCCTTTGGCTTTCAATGACAAAATATTATTGAAATAACTGGCATATTGGCTTACAACACGATTGACCCACATATTGATAAAGGAAGAAAACATCCATGGCCTACCTTCCCTTTGTGTATACTGTGAAATTAGATCGAAGAGAATACTACGAAGCAAGGTGTAACCTATTTAATTTAAGTAAAATGCATGAAACACTTTCACAACGAAAGAGCTCAAAGTTTAGGTTCCTCATTTTTCCACCATAAAATTATCATAATGAGATTTGTTTTTCCTTATTTCATTTCTCATGTAATTTATAATTGAAGTAATAAGGAAATCAGAAATGAAAAAGAAAAATAAAAGCCATATAGGAGATGAAAATTCATGAGGGAAAATGAAAGGTCATGGGAGGTGATGATTCATCCCGTGTTGTATGAATATAACCTCACAAATAGCTAGAAAGAATTTTAATTTTTTGAATTGAACACTTTGTAGAGGATTATCTAGTGTATTATTTTTGAGAGATCAAGTGACAATTTGGTATTTCCACTATTGGATGTCATGAATACTTGGTGCAAGGGTGTAATGAATATTTCAATTAGTTTTGAGAATCTCTTTGAGCCTTGGAAAGAAAGTGTAGTCATGTATTTTTTAACACTATAAGACTTATCTGATTGTGATTTAATGGTATCTAATTGGTATTCATGTGTTCAAAATTAATGAACTGCTTTGTTTATTTGGGACTCACAGCTTTACTGAGATTGTTTGTTGATCTATGCTTCCATGAAAATTGTTAATTTTCAACTGATAATGTATATTTCATCTTTTAGGTTTCAGTGAGTCTCATGTTTATGTAGATTATCTTCTGGATCCATTTCATTCATCTTCTTTTTTATCGACGTTTCGAACCAAGAACGGTAGTTCATCTTCAGGATGTGAAAGAATTATTGGAAGACTGGTCTTACTTTTCCAATAGATATATTTCATTTCTATTCATGTGTCTTAATTGAATTTTTCTCACAATGTTTTTGTATGATTCATGTTTCTTTTCTTTTGTTGTTGATATAAAAATATTTCATCAAATTATTCTAACTTTTTTTTGCTAATTGTTTTATCGTGTTTCTTTACTCTTTCTCATTTCTTCCAAAACCATTTTCAAACAAGCATGGTGGTAGTGAGTACCACATACCATAAGAGACTCCTATTCCAAACAATGTAATTTCTAATTAGTATTTTTCACTAGACATCCCCTTAATGTTGGCGATATATTCTGGCCTATAAACAAAGTTTTCCAGTATAGGAATGGTTGCCATTGTATGGCTCGAACATTTTGCCTCTCATACTAAAATATCTAAGCAATATAAAAATAAAATGGGTTCCCCTCAACAAAAACCTAAACTATTTGAAAACTCCAATTTTGAAGAACAACCCTCCCCAAATATTCCTAAATGGTTGTATGAGGTAACTTCAGAGGATTTAAGCGCTCTCAAACCCTTTAACCAAGAATGCATTATGAAGATTGGAATTATTCTAGTAACTCCTATCTTATCTCATAAGAATATAAGTGGAGGATAAACAACTCATGATGGAGTGTTAGTTGGTTATATTGAAAGTTTGGTTAACGCTTCTTTAGTTTCTTTGGTAGAATTAGTGGAATGCCCTTATGACAAAGAAGAGATGGACCCATTCAACTGGTGAAATATGGATGTCAATAACTTGTCGAACATTTGGAGAATTATAACGATTGAACATCTTTAAATAAAAGAAGGTATTATTCTAAAAGTGATGATAATATTCAATGATATTCTTGGTAATCAAAACTAGTAGGGATGGCCCAAGGACATTAAACTTCCAAGTTATTCTTCATCCCCATTTCCCCTGTTTTTGGAGAGAAGTTCATTTACAAATATGATCTGAATAATTCTCCTACTTAAGGCACAATTACCATGTTACACTATTAATTATGTTTGCATATTTGATGATTTTTAAGTAAAGGTCTGTTGACTTGTAGAGTATTTCCTTGTGTTTTGGTAATTTTAATTGTTAGTTAAATTACTTCATTAATTTACAACCTAGGTTCGTGAACTTGTGACGTGTGTATGCGTTTATATTGTAGAATCTATTTCAACCACAGATGAATACATATGTAATTCAATATATCTATGACTTATTATTATTAATTATATGCACATGTTCTCCCTATAAGGAATTCTAATTTTAAATAAAATTTGAAGGAAACTAATTTTAATGAACAATAATTATATTTTAAAACAATGTCAAATATTTATGTGTGATCATTACTTGAAATCTATTCTAATTGAAAGTAAATTCAAATGTTATTCTATAAGAATAAAAATAAACCTAATTTAATTGACTTGAAAAGAATAGCTATTTTAGAAATGTTTCGAAATAGGTAGAATAAGAAATGAAAATCTAAACTAAGTGACAATAAATAAATAACTCTATTCTAAATAACTTGAGATCAATTCTCTATAAAACAACATGAAAGGAAATCTGGTTTATTGATTAGTTAAAGAGAATAATCAAAGATTATAAGCTAAACTCAAACTAAAAGGACCTTTACATATTACTGATGTGTGTATTCCTAATTTGAATTAATATTAGCATGACAGGTAAATATCAGAATAAGCATGATATTAAACATGAAATAAGTGTTTTTGAGGTTTTTGTATTACCCTCGAGTGCTCAACCTATTAAAAATAAAAGAAAAGTAAGAAAACTATGCTTGCAAATAGAGTATTGAAGATATAATTCAAAAGCTTAATTGAAATGAATGCTAAAATGGAATATATTGCAAGAATGATTACTTTATCTTGCAATTACATAGGGGGCCCTCCTCGTGAATGTGGGAAGATAGAAGCTTGGATCACTGGATTAAATCACCAATGACATTCACAGTTGCACCATAAAGATAGTAATTGCATTAACTATAGATAGAGACTTCTCTCTGAGAGTAACAATAAGCAAAAATAAGTACAAACTTGATAATTGATCCTATTGCTTCCAACTCAAAGCAATTTATAATTGTTTAATATATAGAAAATTAAATAGATAAATGTTGAGAAGTAAAACCTTCATTCAATAAGTAGGTTCTAAAAACAAAATAAGAAATTTTCTCTAATGATTCGCTACTAGAAGGTTGAATCACGAGAGTTATTTTAATTGGCACATCATCACTAAAAATTCTAATTTCTATATCTCGCTTGCTTCAGTTCCCCATGCTCGCTTGATGATAAGATTGACTCCTTGAAATTGTATGCATGAATAGTCTTCTATAACCATGTTTGACTCTTTCTTGAAGTAGCACGATTCTCATATTTTGTAAACTTCCAACGAAGACCAATAGCTGGATACCCTTGTAACTAACATTTGACATTTGTCCATAGGTCCTGATTGACTTCAAACTTAGGGGAACCTATTCAACCTTGGATTTAGTTGCAGAAATGCTAGTTAGCTACAAAATGAACATTTTTGTAGCTATAGTAATGTTTTAAACAATTTGAGAAAGGAATCATAAAATATGAGTTGCAAGTGAGTGTTACCTTTTATTGTAGTTATGTATGA
Organism: Pinus taeda; assembly: GCA_000404065.3. Classification (NCBI taxonomy): domain Eukaryota; kingdom Viridiplantae; phylum Streptophyta; class Pinopsida; order Pinales; family Pinaceae; genus Pinus; species Pinus taeda. The sequence continues at coordinate 16,308 of APFE031255535.1, read as the reverse complement.
CTTGGATGACCTCATAATTCATGGATGAATAAAAAATGTGCACCAAATGGATGAAGGAAAGGGAAAGGGTTTTTCAAAATGAGGACACTTGAGAGGTTCAGTAATACATTTAAAAATAAATCTGCAACCTAGTACCATAATATTTTGGTAGGTTCTGTTACCAATATGGAAGATTTTAAGAAGGGTATCTTGGAGAAATTTGATGAAGAGAAAATGCCAACATTGTTGTTAAAATAGTTAATTTGTTGAAGATGTGTAACAAAGAAAAGGTAAAATATTTCAATCATTATTTCACTACAATACTTGTAGCACCTCATTATTTGATAGAAAAAGATTATTACACTACTACCCTACCTTCTAATGTTGTTATAGTTGTTGTAAAAGCTCAAAATTGGTAGAAAATTTTGTTGATGCGTTAGTGGTTGAAAATGATATCATTTCGATCAGATTACACGACACTAAAGACAATTCTACGGATATTATTAAGAATAAGCCCATTGAAAAGGAGACTATTTATTCTGAAAGTGTAGTGAACTTATTGAAGAAGTTTTAAAATGAGGTATCAAATCTAAAGAGGAGTGAAAATTAGATTTATTCAACCAGCAAATATTTCAATCCATTGTTTACATTGAATAACAATCAACCATCTAAGTCCACTCAAATTTTTAATGCCAATCTCAATATTGAAGAACATGGAATGGAAAAGTTTTCTATGTTCCACCAAGAAAAATAGTATAATAAGACTTTCCCTCAATGGATAAATGGATCAACACTGAGGATTAATAAGTTGTTGGATGATAAGTCAATTTAACAACCTGAAAGTTTAAATAAAGAAGAAGAAGATACCCTAGCAAATGATGATTCCAATACTAGCTCACCCATGTTAATAGTGGAAGTTGTTAGAGGCAGTGATACTTCATCAATCAAGGAAGTTGCAGTTGGATAATATAAATAAACTAATTCCTCCAAGTCATACAAAATATAGAGAAATGGTGCTTAAGCCTAGACTTGACAAGAAAAGTAAGACATTTTTGAGAATAATCCTCCCTCTGAAGACTATTAATCAAAATCTAATGTCTTAGTCCACAAATAATCATAATCTTGAAGGTGCTTCAGGAAATACTCAAGGAAATTCTAGAACACTTGAAGCATCCAATGAATATTCTCAATCAACATCTTCATCTTAGTTTACTAGGTACAAGACTATTCAAGGTGATATGGAGTATAATATAGTTGGAGATAAGAATAAAAACCAAGTGAATATAATTCTCTAGGTTATAGGTTAGATACCAAAGCAAAGTGATTTAATTACCCAAGAATTATCACCAACTTCTTCAACAAGAAAATCTCATTCCACATTGTTCAAGGCTTCAGTCACTCAACCCGAGGATACATAGAATGGTGAATATATTATAAATTCATATAATGTTTGAGATTAATATTGATATGAAAAAACACCATTCTTGGTTACATTTGAAATTTTCAATTATAATGTTGATAGTTTCCTAGTGGATTCTTGTGTCTCTACTAACGTAATTGCTTTTTTATTGTGCAAGAGTATTAATGGAAATCCAAAACTAACTATTTCTAAGATCATTTAGCTAGATATATCTAAAGTGAAAGTAATTAGTGAAATAAAAAATGTACTCATGCTCCTGACATCCCATTCATGAATACATCAATTCATTAACATTATATTGGTAGATTTAGTAGAAGCATATGGAATTTTGTTGAATAGAGATTGGTCTAACAAACTTCAAGGTTACTTTGCTTTAGAATGGTGTCATTTGTGGCTCGCCAAAAGGGTAAAGAAAAACTAGATAATAGTAAACAACGAGGCACATATGAAATACAAATTCATGGAATTTGAGGGCCATAAGAAATTGATTAATATTTCTCAATAAATACTAGGTAATTGTTTCCTTGAATCATAAATTGGTGTCTATCAAGCATAACCATCCCAAGTGTAACAACCCTGATTTAAAATATACAACTAATTCGATCAATTATGTGATTTATAATCAACACATGACTATTCAACTAATTAGCATAGAATTTCTAAAGCCACCAACATAAACAACTTACCTGTAGCAATGATATTCCTTACTTATGATTTCAGAGTTGAACGTTATTTGAATCTCACTAACAGTATCAAAGTTTTGGCGACGAGTCTCCACCCAAGAGAATGGATGAAAAAATGATGAACCTCATCTTCCTTGTCATCTATTAAATAGACCAAACAATGGAAATGGGTCTACATGCACACATTCCATGTGTCAACATGCAAATTTGATTTCTTTATATTAAGTTCTACTTAATTTAATTTTTCTCTTAATTTAATTCTTTCTTATTTTATTCCTTTTTACTTTTTGTAAATTTTACTTATTTTGACTATCTTTATAGTTCTCTTTATTTAAATCTTGTTTATTTTATTTTACTTTTTGTTAACTTTACTTATACATATTTTTATTTAAAACTCTGTTATTATTGTTTACAATTTTATTCATTTATTTATTATCACATCCTCTTCATTATTTATTATTTATTTACTTTTATTATCTTTTCTTTCTTTATTATTTATTTACCATTATTATCTTTTCTTTATTGTTTATCATTTATTTGCTTATCTTTTAATATTATATTATATTATTTATTATTATTATTATTATTATTATTATTATTTTGGGACAATACATATTCCCCCTATTTAAGGAACTTCATCCCGATGTTAGGTTGAATCATTTAACATTTTACTTAATGATTTATTGCTTCATGTTTTCCCTACACCCTCTATTGAACTATTATAACCAACATGCATCGAAAGTATTCAGAACACCTGGGAATCTTGAGGAATCTTTTGTTGGGAATAATACTGAGAGGGGGGTGAATCAGTATTATCAAATCAATTATTTCCATTTCAAAATCAGATTTGTATATGCTACTTCAGTTATGGGAAACTGTGTATATACGTTGTTGTGTCTAAGGCAACCAGCATATATCAGTAAAATGTTGATTCATTAAATGTTGATCATTAATCAGTGCATCAGAACTTCATTAACCATAAGAACAGTAAACATGTGCAGTAAAATAGAACAGATCATCACACACATGGACACAAGATATAAGGTGGAAATCGAATGTGGGTGAAAACCACCTACTGCAATTAATCAGTATTATACGAGTACACATGCTTCTACCTACAGAAGGCTACAACCTTCTCTCATTCTCTAGCTTCTCCTAGAAGTGAGCTACAACCCCCTTAGCTCTTGTACTACCTGATGTACCAGTATGTAGGTGCTGACCTACAAAAGGCTACAACCTTCTATTTCTTCCAGGGACCACATTTCATAAATTTTCAGACTGGATCCATCAATGACAATAATCAAACATCAAATACATTTGCATCAACCAATCTCCTTTGCTTCAATCAAAATTGAATCAAACAATTACTTCTTTCAATGCTATAACCACAATACATTAACAGTAACCAAAAACCAATCCTCAACCCGAAATACTGTAGTAATAAACAGAAGTAGCTAAAACATATTTAATGAAACGTACGCTACGTCAATATGTATAACCTGTTTGCATATGCTTTTGTATTAATGCCAACTAGTGTATAGGATATTCTAACTTACTTAACCAACGTGTATACATGCCTCTGCTATGCCAAACCTATGTACAGATATATAAAAGATAATTTACCCTTTTCACTTATTCAGACATCAATTATACCCAGATTATCAGATTTATAGATCAAATCATGCGCCAAATATAAGAGATCAAAATCACACAAAGATATTACTATTCAAGCCTTAAGATCTTGACCCAAGAATAGAACTTATCCTTCTTCTAGTGCATAGATTCCTCCTTGGTTCAGATCCAGCTATGCACCATAACCCCATTCTAGATCTTGCTCTTCATAAGATATCTAATACTTGAGTGCCTTTTCCTAATGATCTTCTCCTCCTTTTATAGTCTTAGGACTTACTTAATACCATGGACCAAAACCACTTAGAACCATTACCTTGGACCAAATACTTGGGTTCAACACTTCGAACGAGATACCATGGTGCAAAACCATAGGTTCAAATACCAAGGACTAACTACCATGGACCAAAAATAAGTTTTCCTGCATGTATATTCTTTTCTTTGCATGAAAGTGCGTGCATATGTATATGTGCCTTTTGATCGTCTAACCCGCATGTATACACAACTTGGTTAAGAGGAACCTGCATATAGCTCTTTTTCTTTTATTTTGAGAGCCTGAACTATGATATGTCATTTGAGTGAGTTTCCATAAAGCACAACACTTGTGTCATAGCACTGAACCTATGCCATAATGCCAACAATCTCCCCCTTTGGACTTGATGGCAACCCCAAGTCAGTCAGAATCATTCTCCTCCTCTGTCATCAAGTGTAAAGGGTTATGCTCCCCTTGAGGACATGCTAAAACCTTTGTTCTACTGTGTTGTTCATGCTCCCCCTGACTGTAGGCAAGGTCTGCAATAATATGTTCTACAAGAAGAAACATGACTTTATACATCATAAATGACCTTCGCCACACCAAAGACTCATACATACATCCATCTCCCAACCAAGTTGGGATATACCAATATTGACTCATCCACCAAATCGAGTGGGGATACACCAAACGTTTATTCATGATAAAACAATAACATTACAACATCCATCCCAGGCAAAGTGGGTAAACCAAAATAGCCATTACATGACCTTGATAAGAAAAGAAATATATGTCATTGAGATGAAATATCTAAAACAAGATTGTGATAGTCATCAACAAATATCATCAACAGCATCTGTCAATCATCATTCAGACCAGCAACCATGTTCTCCTTCTGCACCTGTTCCACCTGAAACCAAAAACACTATGAACTTGAACCAAGATCTTCTAAGGTAATGCTAGCAATGCATTATTAGAAGTATATATGCTCCCCCTGAACCTATGTCAGATGGTCTCTATTAGACCCATATGAGACTCTTTTCATCATAAGCCTGGCCCACTATTTGTCTTCAAACAAACATATACGCGACTGTATCCACATAAACCAGTGTATGTACACGGATTGTCATCATTAAACTTGTGTAGAACCACTTTTCTCTGAAACATACAAGTTTCAACAGCAAGATGATGCATCAACTACTCCTAGCTTCTGTCTCAAGTATTCAAATGTCTCCCTCAGCAGTGGTTTGGTGAGTATATCAGCAACATGTTCCTTGGAGGGAACATACTCCAATTTGACCTTTTGTTCAAGCACTTGTTCTCGGAGAAAATGATATTTGATAGGTATGTGCTTGGTCTTTGAATGCATGACAAGTTTCTTTGAAATACTAATTGCACTTGTATTATCACATTAAATGGAGATAGGTGGAGTACAAGTGATTTGAAAATCTTGCAAAGTTTGCATCATCCAAAGGAGTTGTGTGCAGCAAGATGCAGCAGCCACATATTTCTCTTCAGCTGTAGATAAATAAATTGAACTTTTTTTTTGTTGAACCAAGATACTAATCTCGAACCCATAAAGAATACACCACCACTGGTTATTTTTCTGTCATCCATGCTTCGTGCCCAATCTACATCTATATATGCATGAAGTGTGAGATCTATATCTCTAGGATACCATAAGCCATAGTTTTGTGTTCCTTGAAGATATTTGAAAATCCTTTTAATTGCCTGAACATGTGCTTCTTTTGGGTTTGCCTGGAATATTCTAACTATTCCCACTGCATGCATGATGTCTGGTCGGGTACCTATCAGATAGAGCAGACTATTAATCATGGATCTATAGGTTGGTTGATGTATTGCTGATGAATCGTCATTTGTGTTGAGGATACATCCTATTACCATAGGGGTACATACTAGTTTCGAATCTTCCATGCCATATTTCTTCAAGATATGCTTGAGGTGCTTGGTTTGTGATAAAAAGATATTGTATTTATTTTCTTGGACTTGAAAACCAAGAAAATATGTCAGCTCACCAAGCAAGGACATTTCAAATTCTTTCTGCATCACCAAAGCAAAGTTTTGACTCATGGCTTCTTCATTGCTACCAAAGATGATATCATCAACATACACAACAAGTATTAACAATTTATCATTATCAATTTTTATAAATAGATTGCTATCTGCTGACCCTTTCAAAAAACCTTTTTGATGGAGGTATTTGTCCAAACGATAATAACAAGCCCTTGGAGCCTGTTTAAGACCATAGAGTTCCTTCTGAAGTCTACATACAAGTTTTGGATCTCTTCCAAGGATGAATCCATCTGGTTGCTCAATATACACTTCTTATTCTATGTCTCCATTTAAAAGGGAAGATTTCACAATCATTTGAAATACTTTGAACTTTTGAAAGCTAGAAAGAGCAAGGGACATTCTTATGGCATCAAGTCTAGGAACCAGCGCAAAAGTTTCTTCAAAGCCTATACCTTCTTGTTGAGCATACCCTTTACAAACAAGTCTGGCCTTGTTTCAAATAACATCTCCATTTCCATTCAGCTTGTTTTAGAATATCAATTTGGTCCCTATGAAATTCTTATTATTTGGTCTTGAAACCAACTCCCAAGTGTTATTCTTTTCGATCTGATCAAGTTCTTCATTCACGGCCTTGACCCAACATTCATCTTTGCATGCTTCACTTACATTTCATGTTTCAGTGGAGGAGATAAATGCTAGATAGCTTGAAGCTTCTGCAATACTTTTTCTTGTTTATACACCTGCCTCTTTCTACCCCAAAATTTGAGTCTTTGGATGATTCTTCTAGACATACCTGGATGGAGTCTTTCCTTCTACCCTTATCTATTCTACTGGTGCCTCATATGTTTCTTCTTCATCATAAGTCTGATTTGATATTGAACGATACTCATCATCTTCGAAATCTTCAGATTTTACCTACCTAGGATTTTTTCCTTCTTCATCAACCACTACATCAATACTTTCAACAATTTTTCTGGGTCTTTTATTGTAACACTTATATCCTTTGTTGTGGGGAGAGTAACCAAGGAGAATGCCTTCATCTGCTCTAGGTTCAAACTTGCCAAGGTTTTCGTCAGTCCTTTTGATGTAACATTTGCTTCGAAAAATTTTGAAGTATTTTATCATAGGAGTCTTACCATACCAAAGTTCATAAGGAGTCTGAGTGCTATTCACCTGGATGTTTTTCTTGTTGAGAATAGTAATGGCAACAAATGCAGCTTCACCCTAGAAGGTTATGGGAGTTCCAAACTCATCAAGCATAGCATGAGCCATTTGTTGAACCATTATGTTCATCCTTTCTACTACTCCATTTTGCCGAGGAGTCCTTGTAGTAGAGAATCCCCTTCTTGTTCCATGTTCTTCACAAAAATAAAAAAATTCATCTGAGGTAAATTCCCCTCCTCGATCAGACCTGAGGCATTTGATTTTGCGATCTGATTCGTTTTCAACCAAGGCTTTGAATGCTTTGAACTTTTCGAAAGATTCGTCTTTATGCTTCAGAAGTCCTATCCAACACATCCTAGAAAAGTCGTCAATGAAAAATATGAAGTACTTTTCTCCTCGAGGTGACCTTTTCCTGGATGGACCACATAGATCAGTATGGACAAGTTCAAGTGGCTTACTAGCTGATCCTTCCTTCTCAGGGAAATCTGTTCTAGTTTGCTTGCCAAACTAACATGATTTGCATATTGTATTGTCTGGAATTCTAATGTAAGGAAGATCACGAACCGCCTGATATTTGCATGCTTTCCTTATCTGAGAGAAGCTTAGATGCCCCAACCTTCTGCGCCATATCTAGTGTTCATCATTCATGATTAGATAGTATTTTTTTTGTTCTCCCTTGAATATGTATAAATTATTTGGAGTTCTTATGCCTTTGATCATTGTTTCTCTTGTATCAAGCTCATGAACAATACATCCATTTCATCAAAATATTACCTCATTTCCTTCATCACAAATTTGACTGGCACTCAATAGATTATGCTTTAAGCCATCAACATACATAACATTTCCAGCTTTGACCTTCTCTTTCAAAAGAATAGAACCTTTACCTTTTATGAGTGCAGGGGTGTCATTTCCAAATGACACCTTCCTTTCCTTTTCTAAGGCACTATATGACTAAAGTTTTTATTTATCTCCTTTCATATGTTTCAAGCATCCACTGTTGATGTACCACTGATTTTCCTATCCTTCCACATATAAGGCTATACCACATCTTTTTGGTTGCGGTTCTTTCTTTCTTCATGTTTTGGGACTCAATGAAGCTTGCTCCTTCTGAGTAGTTTTCCGAAACCTAGTCTGCATTCAGAATATTCATACCGAAGTTGTTACAAATAGAACATTCTATTTCATTTTCAAGAGAAGAAAAGTTATTGTAGGTCCTTTTCATGATCCCAATCACACTTCTTTGATTTCATGCTTTTCTAGTCATGATGGTCTTGTAGGAAACACATTGAGCAGCTTTGTGTCAAAAGTTATGACAAGAGAAACATTGGCCATTGAAGAAATTCCCGAAATTATCAAACCTATTGCCCAGGTGATTGTAGTTTCCATAGGAAAAATGAGAATGATTTACCTATGGTTAGTTGTAACTTCTATTCATCCTTGAAGTAGATTGCCCCGGATTTACTTGGTGATCTCTATTCGTACTTGAAGTAAATTGGCCCTGATTTATGTGGTGATCTGCTTTATGCCTTTGTTGTCGATTTTCAACCTGTTCACTTCTCCTAGCTACATCTAGATAACTTTTGAAGGTGGATGGCTTCTGTGCTTGAGATGCTTCTTCAGAATGTCCAAGACTGGTCTTGATTAGAGGATACCACTGCACTTTGATAATCTCATCTAAAGTTTCATATCCTTTAGCAAATCTAAGATTAAGAGCTTTTGTTTTCTCAATATCTTTTCTAAGTCCCACAATTTCACATTCTAACTTTTCATTGTGTTTTTCCCTTTCAGCAAGTTATAATGTCAGAGTATCTATGATCATACTCTTTTCTTCTAAACAGATTTTAAGTTTAGAAATTTCTTCGTAGAAATCATATTCATCTATAACATCCAAGAAATCATCATCTTCAGAAGCCATCAAAAGTCTATAATCATTACATTGTTCATCTTCATCACTAATTGAAAATACATCACTGTATTCACGTGTATAATAGCACTTCTTACTTACATTCTATTTTCTATTCCATTTAATTGGTTCCTTACCTTTGTTAAGCTTATCTTTATGAGGACATTTGGCTACATAGTGACTGACTCTTCCACAAGCAAAACATTTGAAAGGTAACTTACCTCTGAATCTTCCAGAACCCCATTGAAGGTTCTTGACAAAGTTTGATTCTTCCTCTCCTTCTGACATATGTCCTGACTGATTGTAATCTCATTTTCCTGAAGCTTTGAATGAAAATTCTCTCTTATCTGATGGTCCCCCTTTTCTCATTTCGAAAGCATATAGGATTATGTGCAGCTGTGACATGGTAATGCTCTGTAGATTCGGCTTTTATTCTATGGCAGAAACTTTTGGTTCAAACTTAGAAGACAAAGATCTTCGAACCTTTTCAACCAAGGTAACTTCTTTTATCTCTTCACCCAAGTTTTTCATAAGATTAACAATCTCATCTATATGTAACAAATAATTAGCCACACTTTCATCATTGTGCATTCTGACATTTTCATATTGAATTCTGAGAGATTGTAGTTTTGCACGTTTTATCTGATTGCATCCTTCATAGCTTAGAATGATCTTGTCCCATATTTCTTTTGTGGTTTTGAGCTACATAACCTTGACAAATTTTGATTGAGATAAACTCCCTAATAGAGTATTAACAACCTTTGCATTTGTTTCATACCGCTTCTTACCAGTTATATCTGAAGGAGTTGTTGATGGAAATGTGTATCCTACTTCCACGATATCCCAAACTTCTGTACCAAGAGATTGAAGATAGGTTGCGATTATTACCTTCCAATAGATGAAGTTTCTCCCATCAAAGATTGGTGGCCTGATAGATGCCTCCTTTTCATAGTTACTCATGATGATAGATCTTCCTTCAAGTGATCAAGCTTATTTTGAAGGACCTACTATGATACCAATTGTTGGGAATAATACTAAGAGGGGGGGTGAATCAGTATTATCAAATCAATTATTTTTCATTTCACAATCAGATTTCTATACGCTACTTCAGTTATGGGAAATTGTGTATATACGCTACTATATCTAAGGCAACTAACATATATCAGTAAACTTATGATTCATTAAATGTTAATCGTTAATCAGTGCATCAGAACTTCATTAACGATAAGAACAATAAACAGGTGCAGTAAAATAGAACAGATCATCACACACATGGACACAAGATATAAGGTGGAAACCCAATGTGCGTGAAAATCACCTGCTGCAATCCATCTCTATCTTCTTTTAATAAGAAACTTATTTTTACAATATTTATGTACTGGTGCAGCCTTATACCTATACACAGGCTTCTTCCTGTAGAAGGCTACAACCTTCTCTCATTCTCCAACTTATCCTGCAAGGGAGCTACAACGCCCTTAGCTCTTGTACTAGCTGATGTACTAGTACGTAGCTGTTGACCTACAGAAGGCTACAACCTTCTATTTCTTCCAGGGACCATGTTTCATAAATTTTTAGACTGGATCGATTAATGATAATAATCAAAAATCAAATGCATCTGCATCAACCAATCTCCTTTGCTTCAATCAAAACTGAGTCAAACAATTACTTCTCTAAATGATGTAACCAAAATACATTAACAGTAACCAGAAACCAATCCTGAACCCAGAACACTGTACTAATAAACTGAAGTAGCTAAAACATATTTCATGAGATGTACACTACTTCAATATGTAGAATCAGCATGCATACACTTTTGTATTAAGGCCAACCAGCGTATACATTGTTTTGACTTACTTAACCAGCGTGTATATGCGCCTTTGTTGTGCCGAACCTGCGTACAGATATATAAAAGATAATTTACCCTTTTCACTTATTTAGACATCAGTTATACCCAAATTATCAAATTTATATATCAAGTCATGCGCCAAATATAACAGATAAAAATCACACAAAGATACTACTATTCAAGCCTTAAGATCTTGACCCAACAATAGAACTCATCCTTCTTCTAGCGCACAAATTCCTCTTTGGTTCAAATCCAGCTATGCACCATAACCCAATTCTAGATCTTGCTCTTCATAAGATATTCAATACTTGAGTGCCTTTTCCTAATGATCTTCTTCTCCTTTTATAGTCTTATGCTTTACTCAATACCATGGACCAAAACCACTTAGAACCATTACCTTGCGCCAAATACTTGGGTTCAACACTTTGAACGAGATACCACGGTCCAAAACCATAGGTTCAAATACCAAGAACTAACTACCATGGACCAAAAATATTTTTTCCCACATGTATTCAATTTTCTTTGCATGAAAGTGTGTGCATACGTATACGCACCTCTTGATCGTATAACCCATGTGTATACACAACTTGGTTAAGAGGAACCTGTGTATATCTCTTTTTCTTTTATTCTGAGAGCCTGAACTATGATCTGTCATTTGAGTGAGTTGCCATCAAGGACAACACCTATGTCATAGCGCTGAACCTATGTCATAATGCCAACATCTTTATCCTTTTACCACTTTCCAAACTAAGCATGAGCCTCATGGATTTGTACCATAGCCGAAGGCTGGCCCCAAGGCTTGCACCCAACTCAGACATCATTTTTCCCAAGGTAGGCACCTGACTTAGTATTCTGTTGGGCCCCTATAATGCTAGTGACTCCCCCATTACTATTGTAGTTGTATCCCTTATTAATATTGTTGTGCCCTTATTGTCACCATATTGTTATTACTGTGCCCTGTAGAATCCCTCTATTGTTATTTTTGTGAATTTATATTATTGTTGTTAGGTCGGCTTGGTTACATTGTGAACCCTTAGACTCCTATATATAGAAAGGAGGTTTTGTCATTTCAATCATCCAAGAATTATTCATTTGTACAATGTAAAGGATGTTGCCCCCTCGAAAAGGCTGAATTATAAGGTGTGGATCTATCTTTTCTATCTTTTTGTGAGGTGGTTTCATAAAATTTGGTATGAGAGCTTTGGATTCTAGGGTTTCACTACTCCAAATAGGTCATAGAGGAATTTTCACTATAACTTTTTTCTGCGACGTTTCAGAAGCAAACAAAAATACCCATTTGAGATGAAATCACGTTGAGCCTTGGGTCTATTTCAGAGCATTTCGCGCAATATTTGTAAAGATATGATCTGAGAAAGTTGGTCTTTTTGCAGAATCTTGAATTACATTCCAAACAGGTGACCTTGGCAAAATCGTCATAACTTTTGTTTTGAGCATCATTTTGAAATTTCCTAAGAAGTTACAAAAAGAGGACGACCTGTAGTTTCCTATGTATATTTCTTAGACCCAACGGTCAAAATAGTGACACGTGGTACTTCATATAAGTTAGCTCTTCTGAAAAGGTATATAATCCAGTCATCTTGGGAGATTTTGCATAAATCGTTCTTGGAGAAACTAAATTCGATTAGACTAGTGGAATTGGAAAGAGGATGCAGAGGGCTACTGCAGGTCAAAATTTTTGAACTAGATGATCCGAAATTATAGAGATACATCAGATTTAATATCGAACTCCTACAAAGTGAAAAAGGTGTGTAATATTTTTTAATTTTGCATAGGATTGGTTTGGAAAATTAGTTTGAAGGAATTCAAAGGGAATAGTGAAGAATTATTAGCATTAATTAATGCCTTGAAGAAAGAAAATGGAAACACCTAGTAAGCAACCTGAAAGCTTTAGCATGACTCATGAAGAAGAGAAAGAGATGCAACATGATATATAAAAATTACAAGACCAAGTACAACAAATTTCACTCTCACTAAAGGTAAATGAAGCCAAGATGAATGACGTGGAAGCTAAGATGAATGACATGGAAGCTAAGATGAAGGGCATAGATGCTAAGATTGAAGCTAATGTGAATGGCATGGATGCTAAGATGAATGACATGGACGCTAAGATGGAAGCTAAGATGAATGGCATGGACGACAAGATGGAAGAATTGAAGATAAATTTGAATAAGTTGCTACAAGAAATAGTCACTAAGGTTGAAAGGGTAGTAAAGGAAACTCATGATGAGAACAAAAGAAATGTTAATCATGATTTCATAGACTCTAATGTTGGATTGAACACCCACCATATTCCAAAAATCGATATTAGGAAGTTTGATGGCAAGGATCCCACGACATGGATACTACAGATGGAGCAATTTTTTGATCTCCATAATGTGCAAAACACACAAAAGGTACGTATTACAACTTTATATTTGGAACCAAATCAGTTTGTATGGTATCGATGGATTTTGCTCTCGTAAACAAATTGTCACTTGGGAAATTTTTACGAAATAATTGATAGCACATTATGAGGATACAAACAGCAACACCTTTTTTAGCCAATTGATAAGTCTCAAACAAAAGGGTTCAATGATGGAACACATTGAGGAGTTCCAAAAATTGAACATAAGGGTAAAAGATATTCCAGAGGAGCATAGTATTGATATGCTCATAGGTACTCTAAAGGATAATATCCAACATGATGTTCACCTTTGGTAACCTGATTCATTGGAGAAGGCATTCGGGTTAGCAAGAAAAATGGAAAGCAAAATTATGGGAGCTAGGAAGCCTACCACTCACAACTATAAAGATGGAAGTGTTGCTGCTCCTAGCCTTCCACAAATTACAAGGTTGACACCACAATAATTGGAATAAAAAGTAGGAAAATTGCTTTGTTACAATTGTGATACCAAATACACTAAAGGTCATAAGTGTACCGAGAAGAAATTATTCTACATAGCTTGTGAAGAGGAGGAAGAAAAGGAAAAAGAAATGTCAAAAGAAGAGGATATACTCTAGAAAAAAACCCTAGATAAAGAAGAAATGAATCCGACCATACCTTGTAATGCATTGGCTAGAATTACCACTCCTCAAACTATCAAGATAGAAGGACATGTCAAGAAGAAAAGGGTAATAGTGTTGATTGATTCAGGGAGTACCCACAAATTTTATTCATTGTAAGATAGAAAAAGAATTGAATAGCTTCCTATATCCAGCACTAGAGTGTCCAGTAATGGTTGCAAGTGGAGGAACCATAAATTGCTTTTGAAAGTGCCATAATATCAAGCTATCCATGGGAGAATATGTATTGAATAGACCAATGCTTTCCATTCCAATGGGAGGTGCTTATGTTGTACTCAGAGTCCAATGGCTACAATCCTTGGGTACAATAGCTTTTAATTTTCAAGAACTTTTCATGAAACTTTTTGTGGTTGGAAAGGAAGTTCAATTAAGGGGGATTGCGGGGAAACGGGCGAAGATAATCATCTCAAATGGTATGACAAATCTTCTCAACAAGGAACAATGACGTGTAAATGCTCAATTATGTTTGCTAGATGTTTCCACATCGAAATAACCTATTTCTCCATATCTCCAAAAAGTCTTGGACAATCATTCCAAGGTATTTGCGACTCCTAAAGGTCTCCCACCTATTCATGACAAGATCATGCTATTCATTTGATTCTGGAAAGTGTTCCTCCAAACATCAGGTCGTAAAGATATCCTTATGCCCAAAAGAATGAAATTGAGCATATGGTTGCAGAAATGCTAGAGGCTAGTATAATTCAACCTAGTCAAAGCTCTTTCTTTGCTCCAATAGTATTGGTGCACAAGAAGGATGTATCATGGCGCATGTGTCTAGATTATAGGCAGCTCAACAAGATCACTATTAAAGATAAATTTCCCATTCCTATCATTGATGATTCATTGGATGCATTGCATGGATCAATTTACTTCACCAAGTTGGACCTTCATTCAAGATATCATAAAATTGAAATGGAGATTGAAGACATTCCGAAAACAACATTTAGAACTCACGAGGGTCATTATGAATTTTTGGTCATGCCTTTTGGGCTTACCAATGCACCTTCTACATTTCAGGGTTTGATGAATTCCATTTTCTAACCCTTCCTTAGAAAATTTGGGTTAGTATTTTTTAATAATATACTAATCTACAACAAGTCTTGGAAGGATCATGATGAACATGTTGACAGGGTGCTACAACTATTGGAGGAAAAACAATTATATGCAAAAAGCTCCAAATGTTTCTTTGGAGTACAAGAGGTGGAATATCTCGGTCATATTGTGTCTCATGAAGGTGTTAAGGTAAACCCTTGAAAAATTAAAGCCATTAAGGAATGGAAAATCCCCATAGCCATAAAGCATTTGTGAGGATTTCTCATGTTTACAGGGTATTATCGCAAGTTTGTTAAGAATTATGGGAGAATAGCAACACCTCTAACAACACTCTTGAAGAAAGATTCATTTTCATCGACTCCAAAAGCAACAAAGGCATTTGAACATCTTAAAGAGGCATTGTGCTAAACACCAGTCTTAGCTACACCAGACTTCACAATAACCTTTATTGTGGAATGTGATGCTTCAGGAAATGGAATTGGTGTTGTTTTAATGCAAGATAAAAGACCCATTTCTTTCGAAATTCATCCAATCAAGGGAAAATATTTACAAAAAGTTATTTATGAGAAGTAAATGTTGGCAATACTACATGAACTTAAAAAATTGTGACCCTACCTAGTGGGAAGACACTTCAAGGTAAAATTACATCATGATAGCCTTAAATACTTTTTAGAACAAAGATTACCTCCGCGAGAGAAAAAAAATGGGTGACAAAGATGTTGGGTTATGACTATGAAATCATCTACAAAAACGGGAAGAAAAATGTTGTGGCAGATACACTCTTAAGAAAAGATGAGGATGTGGAAGCATTGTTGTGTGTCATTTCTATTATCCAACCAGATTGGATAAACAAAGCAAGGGAGGAATGGAAGAATGAAAAAGAAGTCGGGGCATTTATTCGAAAATTACAACAAGATCTACTACATCTGATACATTTAGCTGCAAAAATGATTCTTTATGGTACAAATATTGCTTATACCTCTCTAAGAATTCTAAACTCAAACAAAAGATTTTTATGGAATTGCACACTTCTTCCTTAGGAGGGCACTCAGGATTTTTGAAAACTTACCATAGGGTTGAGAAGAAACTTTTTTGGGTTGGCCTTAAATTGGATATTCAAAATTTTGTGGCAGAATGTTTGGTTTTCAAACAAAATAAAGTTGAAACAATTAAGGCCCTAGGTCTATTACAACCTTCATCCATTCCAAGCCAACGTTGGGAGGAGGTTTCAATGGATTTTATCACGGGTTTACCCAA
>APFE031255530.1:0-19200 GCA_000404065.3 Pinus taeda | reverse complement strand
CCTCATGGACCACATTCATTAAGTCGATTTGGGTTGATGTTGTGTCGGAAAACGACTGCACGGTCTGATACGCAAGTTCATACGGACTCAAAGGCATAAGAGTACCAAATGAGTCGATCTCAGATTCAGAAGGTACGATCCACAGATCATCATTAACAATGATAACTGATGAAATCATATGAATGGTTGCAGTAGAAGATGATGCGTTGATAGGAGGAAAAGGAAAAGTGCCCAGTAAACCAGAATCTTTAACTAGTCCTACTCCAACATCCTTATATGGGATCGTCGCCTTACCAACATGCTGAATGCTCTCAGCAGAGGCTAGGTCAGATGAAAAGTAAGACAACTGGTCTAAGGTTATGATCTTTCCATTATGAGGGAACTTTATAAGCTGAAAGACCGATGAAACAACAACTGTCATAGCGTAAGACCAACTACGACCCAAGAGAAGGTTGTAATCTAGAGGGGCATCAACCACCTCCACATCTAGATTAACGGTTTTACCTTCAACCCCTATAAGTAGATCCTTAAAATTTCGAAAGGATGAAACCCACGGCCATCAAAGGCCTTTAGAATCGTCGGGGATTGATTTAATGAAGGAGAACCAAGCGATCTCCAACGCTGTATCGACATAATACACGTAGAAGCTCCCTCATCAATCACAGTCCTATGAACAGGTCTGTTTTTAACTATCACTGGAATCTGGACAGCCATCTGATGAGGTAAGCGCAGTGCACTATTTTCTAGATTGAAGATTATAAGGTTTGGGTCCTGAACGTCAACAACTCCTATAGCCGACAAAAGTAACTTGTGTTGTGCTGGACAGGATTGCAGCACTTCCAAAGCCGACGTTGCTGAGGGTGAAACAGCTAAATCCTTAACAATGTTATAGTTCTGAGTTGCTCTCGCATGTGGATTGAAAGCAGACTTTTGAAGTATACCCTTGGTGGGTGGTTTGATTACTAAGTCTGGATTAGGTTTCTCGATCTGTAGTGGATCGGAACCGGGAGCTGAGGTTGATGGGTTCGAATGGGAAGATTCTGCTTCTTTACCATCAACAGGACTTTTACTGCCATAATCTTGCGATCGAGTCGCAATCCTAACATGGGACATCATCAATATGGGTTCTTCATTGGCACTGGAGGACGAACCTATCATCTTACTGTCTTGAGCTGGAAAGGATCCTTCAAGACAGCGGGAGTTTGGGAACCTTTGACAATTTTCGCAACCTCTGCGCGATGAGGGCAGTCTCTCGTATAATGTTCTTCATCACAGATGAGACACGGATAACGAGGTTTGCGTTTTTCATCAGTTGGTTCCGCTTTTTCGGGTTTCTCTTTTGAATTTTTATCTGCTTTATTCTTCTTCTTCCCTTTCTTCTTACCACCGGTTTTTGATTTAGCTGTAGATGACTCTACAACATGAACATCGGCGAAAAGTTCCGCGGAAGACTCTCCTGTTGGGGAATCTGGCAAGGTTATGATAGGAGAAGAATTCTTGGAAGATTTCTTCTTACTTTGGTATTAACCTTACCAATCACACCATCAGCGGGATGAGACCCTGAAGGAGCAGCAGAAATTTGATTTTGTTTGGATAGATCGGGGATTTTCTCGTGTAACGTACCTGACTGAGTATAAACTAAGTCAAGGTACTGTGATTGAGCAATTACTTGCTCCTCAGTAACTACTCCGGCCTTAGCTACATCCTCAGTGATCTTGGGTAGTAAAGATTTTACAAACCATTCAGCTAAGATCTGATCCGGGATATAAACTTTCACTAAACGCCGTCAACGTCTCCATTCATGGATTTGATCTGAAATATATGTGGATGTTGACTGCTTTAACGAAGTTAATAATTCCGTGCCATTGTCATATCTGACTGGCAACTGAAAATGAGTTAAAAACGAGGTAGCTAACTGACTAAAGTTATAAAAGTGGCTCGCGGTAACTCAATGTACCACTTGGTCGCAAGACCAATTAGAGTGCGCTGGAAAAGACGTAAACAAATCGAATCATCTGAAATGGAATTAGACGCACACCAAAGGTGATAAGTCATCACATGTTTTGACAGGTCCTCTCCTGGCTTACCTTCGAAATTAGGAATATCATTGGGCAACTTATGCGCCATTGGTGGCCAATACTGAAGATAGTTAATTGGATCGTTCGTAAGGCGCGTCAAGTCAAGCAAGTCCAAAGTTGCGATAAACAGTAACTGACGATTAGGGTCCCTAAAACTCTGGGTCTGTAGACCAGCCGCAGGAGGAGGATATCCAGGATAACTAGGAATGGGAATTTCATTTGGGATATTTTGACCTCCTGGAAAACCAGGATTAACCGGACCATACTGGGGTTGCTGAGGCTGTTGATATGTATACCCAGGGTACGATTGATACTGATAGGTTGGTTGCTGCGGAGCAGGACCGTATTGGTACTGTCCTTGGTACGGTTGTTGATTATATTGAGGTTGAGTAGTGACAACCATACTTCCTACAGGCATCTGAACCGAAGTGTGGACCGTGGGTCCAGACTGAGGTAAAGATGTCTGAGGGGTAGATACTGGGACAGTAGAAACCGGAGTTGTCGATACTCTAGAAGAAGGTGAGGTAGATGGAACAGATGTTGCAGCAGTCACAGCAGACATTTGAGGCAGAGTACAAGGTGTACCAGACTAAGAAACTACAGAAGGTGCAGAAGTTTGAACAGTAGGCTGGACAGGTTGTTGGGATGAACCAGAAACCAAGGGTTGTCCAGTTTGAGATGACAACTGCGCATTCAGTTGCAAGACCTGTTGGGATTGAGATGGATCCCACACTAAATTTGTTCCAGGGTATGGACCCATAACAGGTTGAGAATATTGAGGACTGTAATCGGGTTGAGGGTAGGGTTGATAATATGATGAACCCGAAGGTGGTTGGTAACCTTGAGCTGGGTACTGCCCTTGGGGTTGATAACCTTGAGGCACGTACTGATACTGGGGTTGACCTTGACGTACGTACTGATATTGAGGTTGATTTTGAGGTGCATATTGATACTGAGGTTGACCCTGAGGTACATATTGATACTGAGGTTGACCTTGGGGTACATATTGAGTCTGGGGTTGACCTTGAGGAACGTACTGTCCCGTAGGTATGTACTGTCCTTGAGGTTGTCCCCCGGGCGCAAACTGAGTACCTTGAGGTTGCCCCCAAGGCATATACTGGGTACCCTGAGGTTACCCCCCAGGCACATACTGAGTACCTTGAGGTTGCCCCCCAGGCGGTAACTGACCACCTTGAGGTTGACTTGACATCATTAGAATTTCTTCTGCACTCAATGGTTTAATACCACTACTTCTAGTTAATAACTTTTGTTCGATAGGATGAGGAGATGCTCCCGAAAAAGTACTAGAAATGGACTAATACCGAGTGGGAACAGAAGGACTGCCGTACAAATAGGCTTCCGGAGATTGGGAATACATAGATGACGGACTAGACATATTCAATGCAGGATAATGATCTCTAGGTGCAGGGTGATAAAAAATGCGAGGTGGTGAAAAGCTAAGTCCCGGATTTTCTAAAAGATTGGTCAGTGAACGGTACCAAGCAGTGCTCCTAGGTGGACTATAAAAAAATCGATTCACGCTCCCTAAGCTCTAAGATAGTTCGATTGTCTGGAAAAGGAAAGCTTTCTTTGATATTCGAAATAGCAAGCTCTTCAATTGCTATGAGTCCAGTAGGAAGATCTTGGGTAATTACGGTTTCTACCCTAGGAGAACTAGGACAACTAGGAGTCGGAGAAACAAACTCTGATATGGGAGTAGGAGCAACTTCAGATTCGGGTTCAGATACCTCAGGTTCTTCACCTATATCACTAGTAGATGCAATGCTACCAGTAACCTCTGAAATTACTACTGGTTGAGAATCAGAATATTCTACCAAAGCAGGTTCTCCTTCTTCAGGTGACCCACTTCTACCGCTACTGGGAGACACAAGGACTCGCAAGCCTTCAAAGTGACTTGGTATATCTTCAGGAGGTTGACCCTGAAGTCTACGAGAAGTCCTCAGTAAATCAGCCACATTAACAAACTCAGGGGATTGGCCCCGAAGTCTACGGGAATGTCTCGGTAATTCAGCCACAGTTAAAAGACTTTTAACTACTTCACATGCAAACAAAGTAAAATCTCAATGAAAAACACCTAAAGCCTCTAAAGAACCAAACAAATTGAATCACACGCCTAAAGAATCTAGGAGATCAATCACACACAAATAGTAACTTTTCGTACCGAAAACACTAGTTGGTGATGAAATCCAAAGTCGCAGATTTCGATACAGAAATAGCGGTTGGAACAGTTACCCCGGCAACCTGCTTAATGAATAGACTGGCACAAGTTTCTCCACTTAACCGTCTCAAGTGAAGAGAAGCCCCCAAAAAATCCAAGTGAGTCTAGCCGATGTCTGCTCTAGGTACAGTGGGATCTTCCCGCCACCGTCACCTTAGGAAGAATCCTATAGAATATGGTCACTATGGTTACCAACAAAAACAAATATACCTAGGGGAACAGTCTACGATCCGATACGCACGCAAGGGAAGAGTAACAAGCTCAATCCCCTTGAAGGCTCCTTGACATAAACCAAGGCTTACCAACAAGTGACCCCAGGGTCCTCGACAATGGTTAATCCGAGGTTTACCGTTTTTAATACGTGAATATCTGGCATCGTTCCCAATGAGGATGGATTGATTCCCACACTGGTTCGGACATGATCTTGTGCTTCTCCTTTAAGAGGAGCTTTCCCAGAGCATAGATGCAATAATTGGATTTCTCTTCTACTGCAAGATACAACTACTTGTTTGGTTTACTGTCTTGGAGAGTTAAGTACTCCCTACTCCATGACACTAGCCTAAGATATGTTGGTGTAATAGAGCCCTAGAAATAAAAAGATTTCTAGATTAATTTTACTTTAAGCGTTATTTTTATTGGTTTTTGATTAAGTCAAGAGGTGCGGAAATGAAACTCGTGGTGTGAAGAATCGACTTGAAATCACTAAAAAGATGCACTTAAGATGATCAAACAATCTTTTCTCTTCAATGAATTTCTAGCTAGGAAAGAGTTTGAGAATGCAAATACGTGTAAACACAAATCTCTCTTAACAAACAAATTTAAAGAAGAGTTTTCGTTCCAATGCACTCAAAACGAGACAACTAGTTATTTGCACGAGAAATTTCTTTTTCATTCAAACGCTCAAATGCTACCAAAACAAACTTTTTTCAAAAGAGATTTTCGTATTTTTACAAAAACACTTAAATCTATAACTAAAGCAAATCTTGAGAAAACTATGAACAAAGCAAATCTTAAGATCTACAAACTATAAAAAACTACTTTGAAGTAAAAGCTTACAAAATGTTTTTGTCTTTTCAAAGATGTTTTACTTGGTGATAAGCAAACCAAGGACTAACTTGTCCAGAATCACAAATCAGTAAAAAACAAGCGATCTTTTGTTCTTTTTTGTAAAAATGGAATCCAAACTTTTAACACAAGCCTTTCGAAATTTTGGAAAGAGACAACTCAAAATGGATTCCTCTACAAGGGTTGATTTTACAAATGGTCAAACTCACAAGAAGGCAATAAAAACCAGGGTGATCTGAGGCTTCTATGCTTCTAAGCTCTGAGCTACTACACGACCGAAATGAAAATCAAAACCGGCAACCAAAACTTCTAGGAATTTCACCTAAAACCCTAACACCAATGAAATTAGACCAAGGAAGCTTTCAACAAGCCACATGTAGGTCTGGGCAGAGGATAACAATACCTAAACCAAAATAAAACTAATTAAAAGAGGAAAAATCAAGTTTTTCAAAAATTTAGCAGGGTCCGCAGGCTCAGAGTTTGCACAGGTGCGTGCCCGCTCTGTGTGCAAAGTAAAAGTGCGTAGAGGTACGCACTGTGATACAAGCACAGAATGCGGACTTCTCCTAAAGTTATGAAAAGCCAAAACAAACCTAGATCCACTAAATCCACCAAATTCCACACACAACCAGTCAAAAACAGAAACAAAAAGGCAAGTTTCTCAGGTCAAAGTGAAAATAAGGAAAACAATCAAGTCCCCAGTGGAGTCGCCATTTTGTCACGCGGAATGAGTCGAGGTTGCGGACAAGATCGACCTTCCTAGTATCCACTGATATCTAGTGACAAGCAAGCCAATCAAAAACTATCTTTCTCTAAATATGCAAGTAAAACAAAGGCAAACAAGTTTTTTAGGCCTACCTTGGGTCCAATGCAAGTTTGTGGAAGCCTCTCTCCCTCGCTCCAAATGAGCTTCCTTGAAGTGTATTCTGCAAACACAAACAAGCAAACAATTAAATAGCACCTGAAAAGCCAATATTATAAAGCATATTCATCATAATGATCAAGGAGATTATGAAACAAACCACATAAGACAATTTGTTGAGAAAAATGAATTTTATTGTATTAATTCAAATGAAGAAGAACTTTACAACTTGTGCCTTGATGTTCTACAAGCTCCTCCCAGGGTCCGACAAGAAGTCTCCTCTACTTTGACAAGTTTCACTCACTTCCCAATGAAACCAAAAGGTATGTGATCTCTCCTCTCAAGTTTAACTAGGAAGTCTCAATTCCATCAGCATTTACCCTCAAATTGTTCAGCTTCTAACCTCTGTAGCAACTGACCCAATGCCTTAATTTATAGTGCAATGGAGGGAAGTTACTAGGTCCTCCTTCAAAGGGATAAAGTCCTCCTTCAAAGGGATAGCTCCTCCTATCAAGGGATTAGCTCCTTCTCTTTTAGGATGCATGAACCACTTTGGAGCGAACAATCCATGTCAAAATCCTTCTAGAAACATCTAGATTTAACCCAAAAGTGAGTTTTTAGGATAAACTTGCACCTTTTTGACTTTCACAGGGGTACGCACCCACCCCTTTACAGACAGAGCGTGCAGATACGCAGGTATTATGAACAAAGGGTGCGGGTCCGCAGGTAAAAGTAGGAGAAAGTGCGGAACCAGAGTAATATTGATTTTCAAAGTCTTTCTCTCTTTTGCAAAGCTTGACATGAAGAGCTAAGGTCTGAGACTTGCTTAGGAGGCTAGTATAGGTGATGATGGACCCATACTGACTGCAAATAATCATGGTGACGATATTTTTGTGTAACACCAAGAAAATGCATATTTCTTTAGTAATGTTGTTAGAGGTGTTGCTATTCTCCCATAATTCTTAATAAATTTGCGATAATACCCTATCAACCCAAGAAATCCTCGCATATGCTTTATGGATGTGGGGATTTTCCATTCCTTAATGGATTTAATTTTGTTAGGGTATACCTTAAAACCCTCATGAGATACATTATGACCCAAATATTCCACCTCTTGTACTCCAAAGAAAAATTTGGAGGTTTTTGCATATAATTGTTTCTCCTCTAATAGCATGAGCACCCTGTCAACATGTTGAACATGATCCTTCCAAGAATGTTGTAGATTAGTATATCGTCAAAAAATACTAACACAAATTTTCTAAGGAAGGGTTTGAAAATGGAATTCATCAAACCTTGAAATGTAGAAGGTGCATTGGTAAGGCCAAAAGCCATGACCAAAAATTCATAATGACCTTCATGAGTTTTAAATGTTGTTTTCAGAATGTCTTCTGTCTTCATTCTTATTTGATGATATCATGAACGAAGATCCAACTTGGTGAAGTAAATTGCTCCATGTAATTCATCTAATAATTCATCAATGACAGGAATGAGAAATTTATCTTTAATAGTGATCTTGTTGAGCTCCCTATAATCCGAACACATGCGCCACAATCCATCCTTCTTGTGCACCAATACTACTAGAGCAGAGAAAGAACTTTGACTAGGTTGAATTATACCCGCATCTAGCATTTCTACAACCATACGTTCAATTTCACTCTTTTGGGAATAGGGGTATCTATAGGGTCTGATGTTTGGAGGAATACTTCTTGGAATCAAATGAATACCATGATCATGATCACGAATAGGTGGGAGGCCTTTGGGAGTCTCAAATACCTTGGAACGATTGTCCAAGACTTTTTGGAGGTCTGGAGAAATAGATGATTTTGATGTTTGAACTCTAGAGAACATAATTGTGACATTACGCCCTGTTGTTCTTTATTTAGAAGCTTTGTCATGCTATTAGAGTTGATTATCTTTCCTGGTTTCCCTGTGATACCCCTTAATTCAACTCCCTTTCCTTCTCAAAAAAAAATTCAAGAAAAGTTCTTGAAAATTAAAAGTTATCGTACCCAAAGGTTGTAACCATTGGACTCCTAGTACAACATAAACACCACCCATTGGAATGGAAGGCATTGGACTATTCAATACATATTCTCCCATGGATAGCTTGATATTATGGCACTTTCTAGAGAAATTTATGGTTCCTCATTTGCAACCATCACTTGACACTCTGGTGTTGGATATAGGAAGAAATTTAATTCCTTTGCTATCTTACAATGAATAAAATTATGGATACTACCCAAATAAATCAACACTTTTACCTTTTTCTTCTTGATATGTCCTTCTATCTTGAGATTTTGAGGAGTGGTAATTACTGCCAATGCATTACAAGATATGGTCTGATTCATTTATTCTTTCTATGGGGTTGATTCCTAGTGTATATCCTCCTCTTTTGATGTTTCTTATTCCTTTTCTTCCTCCTCTTCACAATAGATGTAGAATAATTTCTTCTCATTGCACTTATGACCTTCAGTGTATTTTCTATCACAACTGTAACAAAGCCCTTTTGCTCTTTTTTCCTCCAATTGTTGTGGTGTCAAACATGTAGGTTGAAGAAGACTAGGACTAGTAACACTTCCATCTTTATATTTGTGATTGGTAGGCTTCCTTGTTTCCATAATTTTTCTTTCAACTTTTCTTGCCACCCTGAATGCCTTCTCCAAGGAACCAGGTTCCCAAAGGCGAACCTCATGTTGGATGTTATCTTTTAAAGTCCCTATGAATACATCAACCCTATGCTACTCTGGAATATCGATTACCCTAATATTCAATTTTTGGAAGCCCTCAATGTGCTCCGCCATTGAACCCTTTTGTTTGAGATTTATCAATTGGCTAAAGAAGGTGTTTCTCTTTGTATCTTCATAATGTGTTATCATTTCTTCTGTAAAAATTAACCAAGTGACAAGTGGTTTATGATAACAAAGCCATCTATACCATACAAATTTATTGGGTTCTAAATATAAAGATGTAATACGTACCTTTTGTGAGGGTTGCACATCCTTTAGATCAAAATATTGCTCCATTTGTATTATCCAAGTTACCAGATCCTTGCCATCAAACTTCCTCATCTCTCTCTTTGGAAAGTGGTCATTCTTAAACCCCACATGGGAGTCTCTAAAATCGTGATTGATATTTCTTTTGTCTTCATCATGATTTTCATGGATTGCCTTCTCACCAATGGGACGTCTTTCTTATAGCAACTTTGCCAAACTTTCTTTCAATCCTTCCATCTTGACATTCATCGTTGCTTCCATGTCTGATTTTAAACCATCATTCAAAACTACCATGTCCCTTTTTATGCCATCTATCTTAACATTCATCATGGCTTCCAATTCATTTTTTGTTACTTTTTGTGAGAGCGAAATTTGTTGCATTCGGTCTTGCAATTTTGATATATCATGTTGCATTTCTTCCTCTTCTTCATGTGTCATAGTGAAACTTGTGGGTTGTTTACTAGGTGTTTCCATTTTATTTCTTAGGCGCATCAATTAATGATAATTATGCTTCATTATGCCCTTTTGAATCACTACAAACTATTTTTTCAAACCAAACTTATGTAAAAAAAAAACTACACACTTTTTTATTTTGCTTTGTAGGAGCTCGATATTGAATCGATTGTATCTTTGCAATTTTGGATCTCCAATGTCTACAATTTCTTCCTATGGTAGTCCTCTGAAACCTCTTTCCAGCCCCACAGGTCTGATCAATATTGGAGTCTTCAAGAAAGAGTTAGGTCAAATATCGCACATTGTCCTGATTATAGACTTCTTTAGTATAAAGACTTGTACGAAGTGCCACATATCATTATTTCCACCTTCATACCTGAAAATTTTACACCAAAAACTCTATTTTGTCCTCTTTCTGTAACTTCTTACGAAATTTCAGTCTGATACTCAGAGAGAAAGTTATGATGATTTTCCCCAGGTCACCTATTTGGGATGTAATTCAAGATCCTACAAAAACCCTAAATACCTTGGATCATATCTCCTAAAATATAGCGATAAAAGATCTGAAATTTGGACCCGATCTGCACCAAGATTTCGAGTCAAATTCGGTTTTAATTTTAGAGTCTGAACCTTTGTATAAAACAAATTACAGCAAAAATGTCATGATGATATGTTTGAGATGGAAATGGAGCTTGCAAAAACCCTAACTTCCTCATATCATATCTCCTAAAATATAGCGAGACAATATCTGAAATTCAGACCCGAGGTTCAGAGCGATTTCGACTCAAATGGGTTTTTTTAGCTTCTTAAACTTTGTAGAGAAAACGTTATAGTGAAAATTCCACGATGACTTGTTTGGAGCAGAGAAACCCTAGAATCCAAAGCTCTGATACCGAATGTTACGAAACTAGCTCACAAAAAGATAGAAAAGATAGATCAACGACTTAGAAATAAGCCTCTTCGAGGGGGAAACCTCCTTACATTACACAAATGAACAATTCTTGAATGTTTCAAATGAAACAACCTCCTTTCTATATATAGGAGTTTAAGGGGTCACAATATAATCAGAGCTGACATAACAATAATAATATAAGGGCACCATAATAATAATAGTGGGCTTCTATGGGGCACAATAATAACAATAAGGGGGCTACACTAATAACAATGAGGGAATAGTGGGCTTCTATGGGGCACAACAATAACAATAAGGGGGCTACACTAATAACAATGTGGGAATACACTAGTATTATAGGCACCTAACAAAAAATACATTAAATAATTAAATCCTAACCTAGGGAATTAACTCCTTTATTAAACATTTTGCCCTAGGTTAAATGCTCCTGCGTCGATTGGACCCTTGTGGATCATTGAATGTAAGGGTTCCAAAAAGAAAGAAATAAATTGCAATCAGGGATTGAATTTACAAAAATATAAGACAATTGAAGAAGTTGGATGATCAAAGACTAAGAACAAAGTGGGGAGTTGGTTCAAAATAAATAAAGAACACTCACAAAATTGCAGAAGACAAAGTATGGAATGAACTAATTGTGCTCATGTTGATTATGATTTTCTCACTTTAGAATTGTGT
Source organism: Pinus taeda (assembly GCA_000404065.3). NCBI lineage: Eukaryota > Viridiplantae > Streptophyta > Pinopsida > Pinales > Pinaceae > Pinus > Pinus taeda. Next base: position 7,922 of record APFE031255530.1, on the reverse strand, counting down.
CTTTGTCTTTGTAACTACTTGATCATTAGGTATTTTTTCTCTTTGTTTTGACTAAATAAATATCTATTTTTAGAAATACAAAGTTTGGAATTTGTCCTTCAAGTTGGGTCGTGCTTCATATATTCTAGATTTCCCTTTTTATAAATCATTTTCAAAAATAATTTGGTAGTAGGGTGAAAATTGGTCATGGTTGTTCTTTTAGTTTTGTGATCTAATATCTATCGTTCTAACCCTAGTCCCAACATGCTCTTCATTCTTCTAGTTTTCCACGCAGCTTTCACCTGCCCAAAATGGACATCAAGAACTCAAGTTATGGCCTCTGGAATTTCATGACACCTCCATCGTTGATCTGCATGAAGTGACTTGGCCCACATAAATTTTGGCCTTTTGACTTATATATCCACTTTATCCATCTCACATGCATTGTAAGAGAGGATTTATAATTCTTTATAAAGAAAATGGTCTCTTTATATTATTTTTATATCAAGTAGAAAGATACATGGAATCTTGCGTAGCTTACACATAATGTATTTTTTTGTTAAATGATATGAGAAATATTAATTATGTGAAGGTGAGGTGTGAGAAATTGGAAAATAAGCTAACTGTGAAATTTTTTAAATGTGGAATATAATAAAAGGAATGTGTTGAGGAATGGAATGTGTGGAAGAATATAAAGTGGAGTTTGACAATGCTTAAGTATGGAGTATAGTAAAAATAATGTGCAGAATAAAGGGTTGTGAAGAAGAATATGAAGTGGGATAATTAAACAAAAAGTCTAGTGTAAACATCCTCGTGTCCAATATTTATATTATCTGCAAAATCAAGAAATGCAACCAAATGGTCTTCTGCAGACGGTCCAGTTTCTCCATTGAATCTAGGCGAATGTTTCAAATACCCTTCAGAAATCATGAAGTTAGGATTCTGGTGGAAGTACTAATGTTGCATATCGAGCTATTACAATTTGCCTAAATCCAACCATTTAGTGTTGTAATGGAACTATATGATTTGGGGATACAACTTTGCTTGAAGATGGTTGGAATGGAGGTTTAGGTTTCTTGAAAAACTAAGGATGGAAAACTAATTTATGAACTTCAGGTATAATTTTCTCTTGATCTTCAAAGGCTAGAGGATTGGTATAAATGCTAATTTCCTCTTTAGGCTTGGCAAAAGTTGAAGGTTGAGTATATATGAGAGAAGAAATGAAATCAGTTGGTTTCAATTCAGGAAATTGAAGCTCGGGATTTTCTTTAGTATCAAATGGTTCTGAATGTGAAGCAGGAAACTCAAAGGTCTCAAGTTGATGAACTACCAATGTTGATTGAAAATCTAATGCTTTGAAAAGAGTTCTAAAACTTTCGCTGGCAGATCTGATAATTCAGCATGTATTGGAATTGATTGAAAAGGTTCAGTTTGTGAGGGTATCTCATGTGGAAGAGAGGCATAAACAGAAGTGGATTCTTCTAATCTATCTCTAATAGATGCAATTCTCACAAGTATCTCTGGATCTGATAAAAGAGAGAAGAGCTCTGGATCTTAATGAGATCTGGTATTTCTGCTTGAAGCCAGATTTAAACAGTGAAGTCACCAGGTGAAATATTTTAGCATGCTAACCTCTTATTAACCATTAAGAGGTAAGTTTGATCATTGTCCCAGGGAAAAAATTCAAACTTCATTCCCCGACAATGACACCAATTTGATGTTGTCTCTTTCTAGATAGTTCTAGTCTGGGGAACTCTGCCAAAGCATCTAAGCAAGGGTTTAATTGAATTGGATGACCAATGTATTTAACCTTTAACACTTGTAAAATCTAAATATTTTTGAGAACCTTAAAGGGATGATTTTCATTCATAACAGAATAAATCTTTAAGTTGAGTTTGAAAGCAAAAATTAAGTTGAGTGAAATGTGCTTACTCCACCGGAGTAAGAATGGAGTTTAACTTTTGAGGTTAACACGGGAGAGCCAAAGCGACTAGGGTTACCGAAGCTAGTAGAGTTTGACTCTAATGGAGAGTGGCAGGGGAGGGAGCTCGGCTCCCTCCTACAGAGACGTTGTGGCCAGCAGAAGCAAATCACCGATTGGAAACAGTAGAGTCTGTATGAATGACAGGAATAGGGATAAGGAAAAGGAAACAGATGGGACCAGAACAAAAGAAAACAACAGCACAAAGGACAAAGAGGAAGAAGACAAAAGTCTGGGTTCAAGAGACAAAAAACAAAAAGGACCTTGCAAACCAAAAACATAAATCACTCCTCGAGTAATATTAAATGATCCTTCTCTACAGGAATACAGAGAACACATGGGGACCTATGCCATTATCTCTAAATTCATGGGACTATGGCCCATTGAAAAGGATTTATAGACGTGGATCAAGTTTCACTGGAAACCCAAAGGAAGAATTGACCTACATCTTGGGTCAAAAGGACTCTTCATAGTGGTGTTCTCAAACATCGAAGATAAAGACAGAATATTCGAAGGAGGACCCTATTTTTTTGCTGCAGCGAGTCTCTATATGAGACCTTGGAGAATGAACTTTGTCCCAGAAAGGGAGAATTTCTCTTTAGTTCCTATGTGGGTAAGGCTCTACTCTCTACCTCTTGATTATTGGCAAACTGAATCGTTGGCTACCATAGGCAATAAACTAGGACGCTTTGTCAAAGTTTGTGAAGCCACAAGAAGGGGAAAATATACCTCCTTTGCTAGGATATGTGTGGAAATGGATCTATCAGGAGCGCTTCCGGATGAAGTTATCCTGGAAGTTTTTGATGAGGAGTGGGTGTAGACAGTAGACTATAAGCATATCCCTTTCAGATGTCGAAGATGCCATGAACATGGGCATCTGTTAAGAGACTGCCCTCTCAGCAAAGAAGATAACAAAGAAAAACTTAATACAACGAAGAACATTGAAAGCTTTCAGAAAGTGGCTAGTAGAGGAAGGGGAGAAAAAAAGGGGTCAAAGCAACAACATACCGAGGGGCAGAAGGGTAGTTAGAATAAGTTTCAAGTGCTATAAGAGATGGAAGAAATCACAAAAGAGAACCAATATCAGGAGGAAGAAACTAAAGAAAAGAAAAAAAAAAAGAGGACAAAAATCAATCTCCAGATATTGATTCTCAAAAAGACATCAGGAAAAGTGATACAGAAATGGAGATGGACCAGGATAAGTTTCAAGTGCTATAAGAGATGGAAGAAATCATAAAGGAGAACCAATATCAAGAGGAAGAAGCTAAAGAAAAGGAAAAAAAAAAAGAGGACAAAAATCAATCTCCAGATATTGATTCTCAAAAAGACATCAGGAAAAGTGATACAGAAATGGAGATGGACCAGGAAATGACCCAAAGTGAAATAGATCTGGAAGATCATTAACTACAAGAAATTCTAGACAAGGAAAACTTGGATCTGGAAGGATTCCTGATGCAGGGAACCAAAGGAGGAATAGATTCTCTGCCTCAAGAAGAATGCAACAAAATACAACAATTTTTTTTATGGAAAACTCAGGAATGAGGGCTGGAAAAAGGTAAAAACATCCACAAATAGGAGCACAGAGGGGTTAAAACAATGAAATTAGCTCCAGGATTAGCTACTAGAAATCCAGGAAAGAAAAGAGGCAAAAAAAAGCAAAATGAGCTCTTGATGAAGTGTGGAAAGATAATGATAGATTCAGGTAAGACGAAAGATCTAATCAGTTACTCCTTTACAAATCTTTAATTATGAAGTTCATATCTTGGAATATCAGAGGTCTAGGTAGTAAAAGAAAACAAAGAATGCTAAGTAACAGAATGAAACTAGCAATGCCAGACATAATCTTCATTCAAGAAACAAAATGCTCCATTCAGAAAATAAAACAAATCGACAGTAAATGGCTTAGTAAATTTCAGTTTCTAGAAGTCAAAGCAAAGAACACAGCTAGAGGCATTCTCACTCTTCGGAACCCCCAAAAATTCAGCATAGTAGATGCAGAGGCATTGAGAAATTATTTATCAGCTATCATTCAACCAGTGGGGATGTCTGATACCTTCCTGGTTACGAATGTTTATGGTCCTCAAAGAATAGATGAGAAACTTAGATTTATTGACTCCCTGGTAGATCTTAGAAGCAGACATGAAGAAATCCCTTGGGTCATTGGAGGAGACTTTAACATGATTAAATCTCTTTCGGAAAAAAAAAAAAAAAAAAAAAAAAAAAAAAAAAAAAAAAAAAGGAGGTACCAGAATCCTAAGTAAAGATTCAGTAGCGTTCCATTCTTTCACATAAGACATGAAAATGGTTGACTCTAAAATTCATAACGGCCTTTTACTTGGAATAACAAAAGAGGAGGTAATGCCCAGGTTGCCTCCAAGTTAGACAGATTTTTGATCTTCGAGAAGCTGATGCTCGCAAATAAAGAAATATGTGCAAGTGTTGTCCCATTTGGAGGCTTAGATCACTAACCGATTCAATTAGAAATCAAGGGGATTGATTATCCCAGGAATAGACCCTTCAGATTTGAGAATATTTGACTCTCCCACCCAGATTTCATCAGCAACATTGAAAAATGGTGGTCTGAAGATCTCTAGTTTCAGGGCACCAAAATGTTCCTCCTTCATAAAAGACTAAAGCACGTAAAACTCAAACTCAAAGAATGGAACAAGAAGGATTTTGGTAACATTTTTGTAAACAAAAAATCAATGGAAATCAAAATGCAGGAACGAAACCAAGCAATGATCATAAATGGTTTTGATAAAATCAAAAGTGAGCAAGCTGAAAAACACAACCAAGAATGGGAGAATTTATGCAAACAAGAGGAAATATTTTGGAAACAAAAGTCTAGAGTTCAATGGCTCAAATAAGGTGAACAAAATACTAGATTTTTCCACAAATCCACCATAGCCAATAGAACGCACAATAGAAACTCTTCAATATTGAATGAAGATGGGGAGCTTCAGACCTCTCACAGGAATATTGAAGCTGTGTTGGTTCAGCATTTCAGAGGCATCACAAAAGAAAATAATCTAGACAGAGATCAACACATCAAGGAAATTATAAATAATATCCCCAGGATGGTGTCTAGAGAAGATAATTTCAACCTAAATAAACCAGTAACCGAAGCAGAATTCAGTGCGGTTATCAAAGATATGCAGAATGGCAAAGCTCCAGGTCCTGATGGTTTTAATGTAGATTTTTTCAAAGCCTGCTGGAATGTGGTCAAACAGGATATTTTGGATGTTGTAGAGGACTCTAGAAAAAGCAGATCCATTCTAAAAGCCCTCAACACCTCCTTCATCTCCCTGATCCCCAAACAGGACTCACCCATGTCTCCTGATAAATTCAGACCCATTGCTTTATGCAATGTGGTTTACAAAATTATTTCCAAGATTTTGGCCAACAGACTCAAACCTCTTCTACCTTCTTTGATTTCAGGGGAATAGTCTGGTTATGTTGAAGGAAGGCAAATCTTGGACAACATTATTCAGGCTCACGAGGTTGTTCATTCACTCACTAGCAAAAGGCAGGCAGGTATGATCATGCAATTAGACATTGCAAAAGCGTATGACACGGTGAATTGGATTTACATCAAAAAGGTCCTTTCTGCATTTGGGTTTGATCATGACTGGATCAAATGGGTTATGGCTATGGTCACTTCACCCAACGTTTCAATTCTAGTGAATGGCTCGCCCTCAGAGATCTTTACTCCTTCCAGAGGCCTCAGTCAGGGAGACCCACTCTCTCCCTTTCTCTTTATCCTTATGATGGAAGGATTGGGCTAAACCATTAAAAATGCTAAAGTCTTAGGAAAGATCAAGGGCCTCCAATTAATGGAGAATGGTCAAGCATTGACTCATCAACAATTTGCGGATGACACTATGTTGCAGGGTATCCCCACAGTCAAAGAAGCTTCAGTGTATAAGCAAATCCCAAATGACTTTGCATTGGCGTCAAGTATGGAAGTCAATCTCTCCAAATCAAAAAAAAAATTCTTAAACACTAGCATTGCTATTCAAAGGAACATCTCTAGAATTCTGGGATTCCAAAGGGATGTCCTCCCTTCAAAGTATCTGGGAATTCCCCTCACAGCTAAACCATTGCACAAAAGTATCTGGGAACCGGTGCTCAACAAGATGCAAGACAAGATCAAAAAATGGACTTTCAGATCGCTGAACCTGGCTGGCAGGTTGATTCTAACAAAGGCAGTTCTGCAATCTATTCCTATTTTCTTTTTATCAGCCTTGCCAGCTCCCAAAGGGGTCTTACAACAATTTAGGAATATTCAGAGAGGCTTTCTTTGGGGAAAGGAGGAAACTAGCAAGAAATGGGCCCTAATTTCTTGGGATAAAATCTGTAAACCCAAAAGTCATGGAGGACTAGGCTTAGATGATCAGGAGATTCTGAGTAATGTATTAGGAGCCAAGATCTAGTGGAGATGGGTTAAAGAACCAAGGGCGCAATGGGCTAAAACCTAGAAAGAAAAATATGCAAGCTCCTAGCAAACAAGTGATATTATAAGAATGTCAGGAAACATTAAAGGCTTTCACATCTGGAATAAAGCCTGGGATAATAGAAGCCTAGTACAAAACAACAGCTCTGGGAAATCAAAGCAGGAGATCAAGCTCTCTTCTAGGAAGATAAATGGCAACAAGAACCAATGTTGTTAAGAGAGGAATTTATGAGTCTCAAGCAGGAAACTGATCCCCAAGGATTAATAAAAGTTAGAGATTGTCGGAATCTTCCTCATGACACTGATAAGTGGAGAAGCTGGAGGAAAATAGACTGTAGAGGGCACAACCACATAAAAGCAAAAACAGAAGAACTCATGAGCATATTAAATCAAAGGAAGATCTTGGTAACAGATGGGCAGGATCAGTTAAGATGGGGCCAAAACAAAGAAGGTATCTTTAATATCAAGGAAGCAAAAGGAATAATCCTAAACCTATATCCCTGCATTTTGGAAAAATCCTAGCAAAAACTTTGGAGCAACCAAGGGTGGATGAAGATCAAGTTGTTTATGTGGTTAGTTCATCACAAGAAAATTTTAACTTAGGAAAACATTTAGAAGAGGTGGGTTATGGGGCCTTCGAGATGTCAGTTATGTGAAGCTCAAGAGGAGACAATGGAGCATATTCTCAACAGATGCACCTATACCACATGGTTGTGGGATTCTTTTAACACCATTTTTCAACAGACAGATAGAGAAAAAGGTAGTATCATTAACACCCTGAACAGGTGGAGAAAAAACTTTTCAGAGTATGAGATCCTTAATTTGGCCTGGACCTTTACGCCAAGCTTCATTATCTAGAATGTTTGGAAGGAAAGGAATAAAATAATTTTCAAGGATGAAAAAACTACTCCTCTTCGCATAATGGATCTTATCTTAAAGAAGATTAAGGAGACATTTTCCACCACTGTGCACAATTTTCCCAAGAATCCTCCCACAACGCTTGAATTGAGAACTCTCAAGCATCTGGGAATGCAAGAGATCATCTACCATGGTCTTAGCAAAAAAGAAAGAGTGTTGGGAATGCAAGAGATCATCTACCATCATCTACCGAAAGGTTTTTGAAATGCAATATTGATGGGGCTTCAAAAAGCAACCTGGGGACAACAGGTTATGGAGGGGTGTTAAGAGATGAAGAAGGAAAAATAATCTTTACTTTCCATTGTCGTCTAGGCAAAGCAACCAACAACATGGTTGAATTAATGGCTTTGGAACAATGTGTCATACAAAAATATCGTCACCTTGATTATTTGCAGTCAGTATGGGTCTATCACCACCTATACCAGCCTCCTAAGCAAGTCTCAGACCTCAGCTCTTCAAAACAAGCTTTGGAAATGAGAGAAAGACATCAAAAAGCAATGTAACTCTTGTTCCGCACTTTCTCTCACTTTTGCCTGCGGGCCCGCACCTTTTGTTCAGAGTACCTGCATACTTATACGCTCTGTATGTAAA